>JBBPBX010021388.1:9528-33499 GCA_038048925.1 Garcialebias charrua
TATATATATATATATATTAGGGATGGGGCCGATCTGATTCAGTATCGGTATCGGTGAGATAAGGGGAGTGCTGTGTTGTCTTTCCCATCATGCTTAGCACTTTTTGAGTTTTTTTCAGCTGCACCATGAGTAAGGAGGACATGTGTGTGGTATAATTGCCTCCTGTCCTGTGTGCTGTTAAAGTCAGTGGGTTCCCTATTGTAAGGCCTAAAAGTGTTTTCATTGGGTTTATCTCACACAATGTTAAAATGAATAGTTTGGGTGCAAAAGTTTCATTATACAGAGTCACATACCTGAACAGTATCGGATCGGAAAAGTATCGGTATCGGTCGATACTGAGTTAATAAGTATCGGTATTGGATCGGAAGTGAGAAATGTGGATCGGTGCATCCCTAATATATATATATTGGTCCCTCTGCAGCGGCTCTTTAAAGCTTTTACCAAAACTACAATAAAACTGAATTTTATTGGTTGTTATAACAACAATTAAAAGTAATAGTTTTAGCAAGTTTTCCTCCAATTTATTTAGCAAATAAATGAATACTAGAAACATTACAAAGAGTAAAACATATCACTGTATGCTTTATTTCTTTAAAGTACTTAATTTTTCTACAATAAAAAAATTACATATAGGCCTGCATAGTTTATTGTTTTAGTTTTTAGAATTTGGGCAAAAACTACTTTTTTTTTCTTTCTTTACAGCAATCTCATCTTTTATTTTGTCTTAAAATGTTTAAAAAAAATCACCAAATGTAAAAAAAAAATCATTAGATGTTTTTAGTTTTATATTGTCATACGGTAACATTATACTGGCCAGAAAAGTGCCCTCCAACAAACCTAAAGTGGTCTGTGGGCCACCAGTTGAGAATCCCAGTTGTAGCAGGTATTGTAGCTCTGGACACGTTTAATGTGGCGAACAAAAGGACAGAAATGGCTCTTTTAATCGTAAAAGTTGCAGACCCCTGGTCTAGTGGTTCTACACTTAATGCTCCACAACCTCCTGCTTGAGGGGAGTGGGGCAAAAAGTGTGTGTGCTGGGTGAGTGGGGTCCTTCATGATGCAGGTGGTCCTCTTCCTGCACCTGGAGGTGTAGATGTCAAATCCAATACTCATCCAACAAAGATCGTTCTGAACAACTATCAGGCCAAATCACCCCCCCATGTCTTTGTGCGTGCTGGGAGGCAAAAATCACAAAGTGACATGATTTTGACTACTGAAGCCACACTGACAAAAAAAACAACACCCAGCAGTGGTGGGAGGGGTGCAAGAAGAGAGTGAAAGGTAGAGAAAGTCAGAGCCACGGTGAAATTGAGAGCCACTCCGGAGGTCAGCACAGAGCGTGATGGCAGCAACACGTTTAAAGACAGACATGGATCAGAACTGCTGGTGAGCTCAGTTGTTTATGTTTCTGACTTTGTAAGAAATTGTCATTGCCATTTAAAATACCTTGATCTTACTAATGTACCGTTTATTAAACTCCAGACTTGTAGTTTGTAAACCTAATTACATTGTGAATACTTTGTGTATCACACAGTGTCAAAGTGGTCAAACACATTCTGCCTGCTGCAATAAGTTACCTTCTCTTTTTTAAATCTGATTTAAAACAATTTACTGAAACAACAGCGCTGCATGCATTTTCATTTTTTTATTTATTAAATCAACAGGGTTAAAAGCCCAAAGGCAAAAATGTGACGGCAGTTTTTCAATACGCACCCTGGAATGAGATGACAATGGTGAAGAAAGGGTCAAGAATGGCCTCTCGTAATCTGACGGGCGTCATTGTTTGTGTGGTTTTACTGGGACAAGGAGCACCTGAGGGGGCAGGTGAGTTCTCCACCAGAACACGGCCCTGAAGACAACAGGATCACAGCTCTTCTCTACGGTGGCCCCAAGGTGTAAATGAACAACATTTAAAAAAACAGAATTACATTTGGAAAAACACAACAAAAACACAACATTTGAAAAAACAAAATTACATTTGAAAAAACAGAATGACATTTGAAAAAACAATGACATTTGAAAAAACGGAATTACATTGAGCCAAAGCGGAAGTGGCCGGAATCACATTAGAAATAAACCAAATTACATTAAGCCAAACCGGAAGTGGCCGAAGCGGAAGTGGCCCGAATCACATTAGAAAAAAACGGAATTACATTTGGAAAAACACAACAAAAACAACAAAAACACAACATTTGAAAAAACGAAATTACATTTGAAAAAATGAAATTACATTTGAAAAAACAGAATGACATTTGAAAAAACGGAATTACAATGAGCCAAAGCGGAAGTGCCGGAATCACATTAGAAAAAAACCAAATTACATTAAGCCAAACCGGAAGTGGCCGAAGCGGAAGTGGCCCGAATCACATTAGAAAAAAACGGAATTACATTTGGAAAAACACAACAAAAACAACAAAAACACAACATTTGAAAAAACGAAATTACATTTGAAAAAATGAAATTACATTTGAAAAAACAGAATGACATTTGAAAAAACGGAATTACAATGAGCCAAAGCGGAAGTGCCGGAATCACATTAGAAAAAAACCAAATTACATTAAGCCAAACCGGAAGTGGCCGAAGCGGAAGTGGCCCGAATCATATTAGAAAAAAACGGAATTACATTTGGAAAAACACAACAAACCCAACAAAAACACTACAACATTTGAAAAAACGAAATTACATTAGAAAAAAACAGAATTACATTTGAAAAAAAAAACAGAATTACATTTGGAAAAACACAACAAAAACAACAAAAACACAACATTTGAAAAAACGAAATTACATTTGAAAAAATGAAATTACATTTGAAAAAACAGAATGACATTTGGAAAAACGCAAACTGTCTACAATGGTTTTGTTTCAGGAAGTGATAAAGTGGACCAGAGAGATGCCATCCTCAAGGAGGTCATTTCAAAAATGGAGCAAAGGTGCTAGTTTGGGTTCACCCCCACCAGAAACACGCAAGGACCAGTCGTTTCCCTCTTGGATGAGGAACATCCTTGGGGGCTTAAGAACGCTCTTCCCCAACGAGAACTTGCCTTCACTGAACAAGCCGGTAGACAGACGTCGTCTGTCTGGGTTCCTCTACAACATCTCCCTGTACCTCCAGGAGATGGGAGCCGAGCTGGAGGAGGTGCCCTCAGAGCCGGACGAGGAGCAGCTTTGGGAGAAGGTGTTGCATTTCTTCCTGCAGTCTGAGGGAAACGCTGCGCTGAACCAGTGGAACGGCCGCGTCCCGCCTCGACCCAGCGTCACGGTGCAGGACTGGTTCCTGTCCCTGAGGGGCAGCCCGCACTGGGACTGGTTCCTGGGACTGCTGCAGAGTCTCATCGATCTGTCAGAGCGCCAGCCCCACAGGCCCCTCCTGGCTTTCTTGTCTCAGAACTGGAGGACGTTGAGCGCTGTGCTGGAAGCAACGCTTCAGGCTCTGATCAGTGGGACGTACGGTCAGGCCAGTGCGGGCCTGCAGGGCTTCATCTGCGCCCTGAAGGGTCGTGATGACTGCACCTTCAGTGTCAGCTGGCTCCAGCAGCTGCTGCGCTTCCTGGAAACTCGTAACTGGAAGCCCGTGGTCAGTTTACATCCGGCAGAGGAAGCTGCTGGGTACAGGAAGGGTACGTTTGGACGTTTTAGGCCCTTCAGCATGCCTCCTGAAGCCACGAGACAGGATTGGTCATCTGCAGAGGACGAGCCAGACTCCATGCAAAGCCTCCTGCTGCAGGCGTTGTCCCGCTCAGGTGGAGGTGAGCGCGGAGGCGGTTTGCCTCAGAAGAACTTGGCTCTTGTTCAGAGTTTGGACGGGCTGAGGCGGGGCGTTCTGCACCGGGTGGGCAGCTCTGTGTACGGTAACCTGAGGAAGAAGGTGTCTCAAGTCACAGAGGCGCTGCTTGATGATGTCAGCAGCCTGGTGGACGGGCCCAACGCAAGAGGCCGGTGCTCAGTCGGTGAGTTTGAGGGGAAGGTGGGCGTGGGCCAATCGCTTCTAACACAATCAATCATAATAATACATACTCTGATAACTTTGATATTTATGATTCATAAAAATTGCTCAATGTGGTTTGTGCCATTCACACTGGCTCAGGTTAAATCAAGCACAATTTATGTCAGTTTATATTTATCTACTCTTGATTAGTTTGCCTTTTTATATTTATTCATTTCATTTCATTTCCATTAAAAACACAAATACAATGGGCTCTATGCACGCTCCACTTCCGTGTTTGATTAATAGACCATTAGAACTTCCGGTCCAGAGCGGAAGCTAGCGGAGCGCTAAGTTTGAAAGGCAATGGCTGAGTCTCTTGCGTTTACTCGTTGTTTGTTGGAACTTCCCAAAATTTCCGTGAATGATGTAAGACACATTGTTCGTTTCTCAAGCTCAGCTCCACAGAGCTTCATGGATAAAGGCTTCAAATTTTGTTTGTTCTTACATAACAAACTTTGAAGGTAGGTCGCTAATGCTAACTCATAACTAGCATCACAACTCCTTGACCAAAGACTAGAAAGCTGTGTTTTGAAGACATTACTTTTGCAGACTAATGTTTCACACATCTGTTTGTAATATCCAGTGTCAGGTAAAAGCTGCTTTACAGGGGAAGAGACAGTAAGAGCTCGGTGTTATCACTCAATGAAGAAATCTGAGGTTCCTCACCAACTGAGAGTAGATCTATCGTTCCGTCCTGTTGGACTTGTTCTGTTGTTCCAAATTCAGTAGAACATGTTCTGCAATTTAATATTAATACATTTCACTCTGGAATACAATTGCACAGCTTGTATCTGTATAATTGTATAGTTAAGTTAAGCAGACGACTGAAAAGGTGGTAAGCAGTGGCAAGCAAGCTGAGTAGGTTATTTAAAGTGCGACTAAACCCAGGTTGAGACGGTAACTCCTCCTTCCAAAATCTCCCTGAAAATGGGCGTGTCGAGAGACAAGGAGGGGTGGAGGTAGAGTTGTGCTTTTGTCCACGCCTCCACCTGCAACAACCTAAAACAAATTAAACCTCTAGCCAACAACATACACCAAGCAACAACAAAGAATAAACATGTAGATGTATTTATCTATTCCACCCATTCCATCCAAAACCAAAGGCCTAAAACAATGAAAATGAAAATAAAAATAAAACCGCTTGTCAGGAGTGAAATGCAGCATTTCCATATAAGGTATGCACTTCTCATCTCTGCAGGGGATTGGCTCTGCTTGAACCACCTGTGTGACATCACACATGAGCAGACATGTCACACATGAGCGTTTGCACAAATAAGAAAATTAAGGTGTAATCCACCAGTTCAACCCATAGAACTACCGTAAACACATTTTTAGACCAAATATTGCCAAATATTGCCAATTTACACAGATATGCACAATTATGTGAGAATAAACACAGCCATAGTGTTAGATAACATTTTAAACACATTCTAGGGAGTTTATCAGCTAAAAAAAGTTAATTTTGGGTTTAGTCGCACTTTAACACAGATCGCTGGAAGATTTAAGACCAATAATGATGTAAACAACATTTTAAATGTATATTTACAACTTACAGAGGACCTATTAAGCTCACTTTTACACTGCTTTTGAGCACAAGGCTTAAACTATTTTGCATTAAGCATTATTTTGAATTTACGTGTCTAAAGTTCATTCTGTTTTTCAGCTTACACTGCGTGATGCAGCACCTGTTGTGCTGACAAGGAGTTCCTGTTCTTGTGTTGCTGGGAAAGCAATGTGCAACCATTTAGTTGCCCTCCTGTACCAAACTGCACATTATTCACAGAGTGGGATGTCAGCCGTGCCACCTGTCCTGTCATGCACTGAAACTGAACAAAAGTGGCACAAACCTCGAACCATGGTTTGTATTATTTATTATTATTTTTTTGTTTTTTGCAGTGTTCTTTTCTCTAAAGTACTTATAAGTAATGTTTGATGTATTTTGTAGGGAGTAAAGCCTGGACCAGTGGATGGCATGGCAGTTCTCAAGGCCAAATCAGGAGCTACTTCAACTAGTGGAATAAGGTATACTGTACTACACATTTGTGGTATGTCCTTGTTTAAGAAAAAGTCATATTTTAGTTCTACTGTAGTTTATTAATTTTTAACAAGTTTCAAGTCTGGCGGTACTTGCAAGAACTATCTTTTATTACATGGTACTTAAAGATCCACTGACGTGATTTTTCTACTATTCATCAAATTGCTCAAAATATATATATATTATCATTTAAATATGTTAATTTTTGCAAACAAAATGATAAATCACTTTAATTTTGCTTTAAAAGTGATTTTGAACTTCAAGCCGTGTTTAATCATGGGAAATCCGTTTACACCTGAACGCACCATCTGTGATGTAATGTGCAGAGTGAGAGGCAGAGGGCTCCAGTCTCTTCAATAGCAGACATTTTAAAACCTGACTAATTTAGCAATCTAGGTGAAGATTTAAGCTATTTGTCTTCATTTTGGGAAGCAGAAAATAGTTTGGGTGATGGAACAAGAAACAGCAGGATCTAATTTAGATCTGATGCCGTATCAGACTTACTTTTATGTGAGCTGCTCATACCGTGACAAGCCAAGAGCTCTGCCTCAACTCTGCACATGACATCACAGATGGTGCGTTCGGGTGTAAACGGATTTCCCATGATTAAACACAGCTTGAAGTTCAAAATCACTTTTAAAGCAAAATTAAAGTGATTTATCATTTTGTTTGCAAAAACTAACATATTTAAATGATAATATATATATATATTGAGCAATTTGATGAATAGTAGAAAAATCACGTCAGTGGATCTTTAATGTTCTACAGTACACGAAATCAAACTAAATCCCTTGTGTAAGAACACATTCAAAATGTTTTTTTAATTACTTCATACTCCTTTCTTACATTTGTAAAAGATAATTAGGTCAAACAGAATATTATCACTACACCTTACATTATTTAAATATCCACTCTAATTTATTTTTTAGATCCACTCTCTACAAGGGATACAGTGGTGAGCTGCCAGCCCCGTCCACGCTGAACCCTTCTCCTCACTATGCTGCATTTGAGCCAGAAATCCTACCCTTGATCTGCCACATGAACATCTCCACGGATAAACCTCTTGTGGACTCTCAGTTTGGAAAAGTGCAGGCTGGCAGTTTTCTGTCTTATCACCATCCTCCATTGTTTCCTCATGGCAAGACGATACATGAAGATGCACCACCTTATCCAAAGTTACCACTGGACGACTACCACATCACACCAACTGACTGTAGTTTTGTACCAATGAGCCAGGAACAACTTCATCTGCACTCACTGAGTGTGACACTGTCCCAGTCTCGTCTAATAGAAGCTTCAACAAGAGGTCAAAGTGCACTGGAGAGACCAGCATTTGGCTTGGTGGAAATTAAGTGTCCAAACACCCAGAGCTACATCGACTGTGGATACTTAATGGTGGAACAAGGCCAGCACAAACTTAAGAAAAGTCATTCATATTACTGGCAGATACAGGGGCAGCTGCTCATCACTGGAATGTCATGGTGTGATTTTGTTGTATGTGCTAATGATGACATGTTTGTGCAGCGCGTTCATAGGGATGAGGTAATGCTGACCACTCTGAAACAGAAATGTGATTTGTTTTTCTTTTGTACTTACCTCTCAAAATACCTATCTGTTGGTTAAAATTAAAAACACAAAGTTGTCAAGTTAATATTACTTGTTCAACAGTATTTACAGTAAAATTAAGTTGCTGTAATTGTAGTATCCTTAATATGTTAATTGCTCATGTTGTAATGCAAATATTTTTGTTTCCATTACAAAGCAATTGTTGTGATTGTTTCAAGATTTAAAAAAAAATTTAGATTTGTTTTTGTGAAGATTTTTTATATACATATACACAAATGTGCAACAGGTTTGGGACAACTATTTAACAGTAAAGATTTCACAAAATATGAAATTGGTGGATCTTATTTGGACAACTCACAATTGATAATGAAAAATCCATTAAATTATCAACATATCAACATCTTCTCTTCTTTAGAACGAAAACATAGTTTTTTTATATGTCATTGTGTAGACACAACCACAATATACAAAAAAAATACAAAACAAAAACAAACACTCAGTTTAAATCGTACCACTCGCCTTTTCTGACTTTCGTAAAGCTTGAGTGTGTGTTACAACCGGAAGCTTGTATACGATACTATTTTAAACCGGAAATACGTCACGCCGCTCTGTGCATATAGCCCATTACAGTTCTGACAATAAAGTTGACTTTGACTTTTGACTTTGACTAAAGGATATTTCTCATTAAGCTTGAGGACAATAAGGTGTGAGGTTTTAAAGACATTTCAACTTTAATGCACCTTAACACACAGCGTCTCTTCCACCTGCAGCTTCTTACAGCATCACAGTTACTGCTAAGCAGCTCGGAATATCCGGTGGAAATGGCGTAAAGTGGGTGTCTGCGACGCACATATTACGTAATAACCGACCTGAGCTGACCGGTGGAAAAGGGGCATAAGATGCTACGTAGAGCTCCTCTCAAGCTTCCTCCTAACATGTATATGTAGTGGGCATGACCGTGCCCGCTCTGATACACCTTTGTATTTTTTAACTTTTCCAGAGATGACCTTTACTGACCTCTCAGTAAAACAAGACATTTACTACAAATTATTCCATTAGTTGTAATCTGAGAACATAGTCACCAAAAGAGACTATTGGCTTCTTTAATTTTATTCTAATGTAATCAAAAGAATAACTTTTTGTCATTTTCATGATATGTGTTATATGCTGTGTTATTCTTTAAATGTGAAGCATTACTCTGTCACTTCTGCAAATGAAGGTGTCTAACGATGTCAGAGTTCAGATAATATGTCAAACTGACTTGCTCAGAAGTTGTTTTGTTGAGTTTCAGCTAAAACTAACAAGCGTCTGCAAGTCTCCTCATTCAGACACTTTTCCTAAAACAATCCTCTCTGTTTAGCTAAACAGACTGTCAACCTTGAAGTTTCACTTCACTCTTTTTCTCTCCTTGCTTGGTCCACGGACCAATGAGGAAACTGTTTTAATCTCAACATTTTTAGTAAAAGCGTTTTGCTTCCCGGAACGCTTCGGAGTTGGATCGGACAGCAAGAACTATCATGTCCCTTCTTTTGAAGCTGATTTAAGCTGCAGTCATACGCCAAAGACTGGCTTATTCAGCAAGAATTTATGGACGCCTCCATAAATTCAATAGAGCTAAAGAGCTCCAAGTTCTTAATGAACTTTCTTTGAGAAACGTCTTGTCTTGAAGTCAACCAGGAGCTGACACATTTTCTGATGATCCAAGCAGACCTCAGGAGACGTTGGAAAGTAAACAACCAGTTCGGACGTACTGGGCCTGAAGGACTCTGTGCATCTGAAAGGCTGGTGCCATCTCTTTACCAGACTGGTCGTCTTAAAGGTAATGAGTCAGCGTTTACAAACGTACCTAGGATTCAGCAGAAATCTGATGGGGAGTGTCATTTCTGGTAACATGCTCAAGACAATGGCCCTCATGCACGAAAATGTTCTTATTCTAATCCTAAATTCCTCCTACTTTTGTTCGTACGAAGCGTTCGTACGAACATGCCACGTCAGAACCAACAAACTCTTCTATCCACAGGAAAAGCGTGTAAACGGGCTGCTGAAAGGTGATGAATTCCACCTGTTCTACTCACCTGCGCGTGCTCGCGTGAATGTAATTTACATAATTTCCACCCCTCAAAACACCATATAAGGCCACGCTTCCTGCCTTCTGACAGCAGGAAGTGTCCATTCATTCAAACACATGAAGTAAAATGAGGAACTTCACGCGTTCGGAGATCTGCTCTCAGTCGCGCTGTGGCTACCCCCCCCCCCCTGCAGGTGTCGGATGGTCAAATATCTTTAATGTTAGTGTAAAGTTTGTAAACAACTGTGTAGTTTCACTTATTCAGAAGAGCTGTGGCGCACCGCTGCCCCCCACCCCCCCGCAAGTGTCGGATGGTCAAATATCTCTAATTTTAGTGTACTGTGTTACATTATAGTTTCACTTATTCAGAAGAGCTGTGGCGCACCGCTACCCCCCCACCCCCCGCAAGTGTCGGATGTGTTTTTCAACAGAAGCATTTTAAAATGTCTCTAAACTACAGTTAACTTCATATTAATATTGTAGTGCATGCTGTGTGTCCCGTGGGTCGTACAGTATCAGAAATCAAGAATAAATGGTTTGATCTGAAAATGGCTTCAAACAAACGTCTCGCCGCAGCACGGACAGGTGGACAGTCTGCGAGATGGATGGACAATACTGTAAATGCCANTGGCGCACCGCTACCCCCCACCCCCCCGCAAGTGTCGGATGTGTTTTTGAACAGAAGCATTTTAAAATGTCTCGAAACTACAGTTAACTTCATATTAATATTGTAGTGCATATGCTGTGTGTCCCGTGGGTCGTACAGTATCAGAAATCAAGAATAAATGGTTTGATCTGAAAATGGCTTCAAACAAACGTCTCGCCGCAGCACGACAGGTGGACAGTCTGCGAGATGGAGCAGACTGACTGCAAGACGCGCGATGATCCACACTCAGAACACAGATGACAGTGCGCCCGCAGTCAACAGGCAGCTTAAATAAAAAATGACATGAAACGAATGAATAAGCCGGCTTCGCTTTGTTCTCCCCTCTCTCTGCGGTGCTGGGTGTGTGTGTGTGTGTGTGCGTGTGTGTGTGTCTGCTCGACAGTCGCGCGGCGTGGGGGGGGGCATGCCGACACTGGCGCGGGGGGACCCCGTGCCCACTGTTGGCACGGGGTGGGGGGGCGTGTGCCACACCACGCGCGGGGGCGCACGGTGGTCGAGTGGGGCGCGGGGGGGGGGTTTGAAGCCGCTTTCTTTTAATTTAACAAATTTGTGTCGTTGCATTTAATTCTTTTTAAACTCAGAATATTTTCTAAATAACGAAATATAAGTGATTAGTGATGGAAATCCATCTGGATAACGGCGGACCGACTGCTCGTAAAATATACGACAGGTCCAGACCACACGTACATTTTGTTCGTATCTGAAAAAAATCTTAGGATACGAAAACATTGTTGGATGCCACAAATGATCCTTAATCACTCGTACGCACAGGATAAGCACATATCTGTGCGTACGAACGGTTTGTGCATGAGGCCCAATCTCTCCAGCTTTCCTCCTATTTCCTTATCCCTCTCAATTTAAGCTGGTAACTACATTTTAAGCTAAGAGCCACAGACTAAGTATATTGACATCATTACTTATGTCTGTTGTTACAATTTAAATGTGCTGACGTGTTAAATTTCAAGAAAGTGAAAATCATGTCAATCAAGTGTAATGGTGTTAATTTTAGTTGATTTATTTTAAATAAATGGTAGTGTCTCCTGGCATACCAAACTAAAATCAACGTCTCTGTCACTTAATGGCTTTATGGTTTATTTATCTATCATAAAGATCACAAAAATATTGGGTAAACTGAAAAAGAAAAGAATCCGTGAAATTACTATTCAATCTGAATAAGTAAATAATTTGGGTAAAGGGTGTCAGTTTAATACTGACCACCTGCATATATCCTACATATACATGTTTATGATCAACCCCCACCCCGGTCAACAACTGCCCCCACTAAACTTGCTAAACTGGTGAGTGAACAACAGAGGTGTCTCCATCTCCTCCACCTGTGCACGTTTTCTGCCGAGGCAGGAGGAGACACACAGAAACACTGATGCTGTGTTGAGAGTTGGAGGTAACCAGGAAAACCTGGAGTGGAGTTTTAGTGGTTTGAGTATTCTCCTATTAATCAAGTGGAATGGATTTGTTCACGAAGAAAGAGAAACTGCGCCAACTGAACTAATGTTTCATAGTAAAAGTGTGGGGGTCCAAATTAACTTTTTTTAATGCGGGAGGGGGACATGTCCCCTTCACATATAATGGTTGCGACGCCTATAGCTGGGCCGTACAATAGAAAAGCTTTTACTACTAGACGGCAGAGAAAATTTGAAATTTGTGCTCGGGTGTCTCAAATTTCCAAGCCTGCTAATGATGTGCAAAAATGAATCAAAAAACTGATCCTGAGAAGCTTTTGTGAATCCTGACCACCACGTGAACATACAGGTACATTATTAAATCTGCACTGATTTTCATCCAACATTGTCTTGGCATCACTAGCCATGTTTCCATCAAGGTTTCTTGATGCGCATTTTGAAGTATCGCATCAGAAAAGGTGAATGGAAACGGCACGATTCAAATTAACTTCCTCTAATTCGCAAAAAAGTTGATACGCTCGCTTGAGGGTTTTTGGGGTTTTTCGAAACAGAGCTGATGCGCAAAACGAGAGATGGAAACAGATTTGCCGACTCAGTTCTGACGTAGCGAACATTCACGTCATGTGACTGATCAGCTGTTTCCGCTGTAACATCGCTAAAACTAGTTGGCATGACAGAATAAATACAACTTGCCCGATAGCAACACATTCCTGAAATATTCTCTCCATTTTGCCGAGATGTGTGGTTCGGTTCCTGTTTTCAACCGCTACTTCCTGTTTACTGTAGACGTGCGTAACGCTGACGTAATGCCGCTTTGCGTGGCCTGGTGGATTCGCTTCAAGCCAGTTGATGGAAACACTTCTGATTCGCATTAATTTTTATCTACATTTTTGCGAATTTTCAAAAATTCGCTCAAAATTCGAATTGAAAATAGATGGAAACACGGTTACGGAGTTCAGTTTTACTCACCCAGCAAGGGCAGGAACAGCACCGTTCTCCACTGCTTTAGTCCCACTCGTTGGCACAGGTTCTGAATACAGGCAGGAAACAAAGTTTATATGATGGAGAGTCAAGACCTGCATGCCAGCTACAGTGGACAGAGCAAATAAGATTTAACATTGCATTAGGTTTCACATTACCGTACAATAATAATAACAATTCTGTTGCGCCTTCCTTGTGGAATCTTGCTACAAAATTGCAAGAGATAAAAACAGTAGGGATGGGGCCGATCTGATGTAGTATCGGTATCCGATACCAGCATAATTTAGGTATCGGATTGTCCGATCCAACCTGCCGATATTTCTGATCCGGCTTCAAAGAGCACTTGTGTTCCACCATATGCTGTGACTACCGTCTTAACATTGTGTGAGTTAAACCCAATGAAGACACTCTGGGCTTCACAACAGGAAACACCCAAACTCTAATAGCATACAAGAGGCAGGCCTATATCACAGACGTCCTTCTCACTCATGGTGCAGCAGGAAAACTAAAATACCGCTAAGCATTATGGGAAAGACAACAAAATCCACTCCCGTAGCAGTTAAGAGGAGTAGACTGTGTTGTCTTTCCCATAATGCTTAGCGTTCATTATGTACATGGTGCAGCTGGAAAACTAAAATATCGTTAAGTATTATGGGAAAGACAACAAAATCCACTCCTGTAGCGGTTAAGGAGTGGACTGTGTTGTCTTTCCCATAATGCTTAGCGGTATTTTAGTTTTCCAGCTGCACCATGAGTGAGAAGGACGTCTGTGATATAGACCTGCCTCTTGTGTGCTATTAAAGTTTGTGTTTCCTGTTGTGAGGCCCAGAGTGTCTTCATTGGGTTTAACTCACACAATGTTAAGACGGTAGTCACAGAATAGTCTCAGTTCAAAAAATTCATTATTACAGCCTCATATAAAATCTGTGATGGTGATATCGGAACTGGATCGGTATCGGCCGATACCCAGAGTTAAGTATCGGGATCGGATCAGAAGTAAGAAAATGTGGATCGGTGCATCCCTAAAAAACAGTGGAAAAAGTGTTGCTCACCTATGTCTTCAGTTTGGTCGACGGCAGCGTACGTCCGTTGGAACTCAGCAAAGGCACCATCTTTGGCCATGAGCTGCTGGTAGGAGCCCACCTCTGTGATTTCTCCCTCCACCATGACCAGGATCAGGTCAGTCTGCGGTAGGTAGCTCAACCCATGGGTCACCAGCACACGGGTCTGTGCACAAACACATGCAGCTTGTTGTCAGTAGAAGACAATTGTTTCATACGATGTAGATACTTTTAAAGTTTTTAAATGACATCAGCACTACAACATATAAAATAATTACATTTAAGTGTCTTTAAGACTAAAATTTGCTAAAAATTAAAATAAAAGTACAATAAGGACTTAGCAGCCAAAAGACAGTGATTTTTTTGTAATGAAGTGTCCCTTTTCTGTCTAGTTTTGCTGTAAAGCTGCTTTTGTAAGTGTTTTCCATTTCTAAATAAGGATGAGAAAAACAACACTATGACTCAGAGTCTCTAATAAACACCTCCAATTATTTTTCTTTCAGCTGTTCCCTTTTCAGTGGTTGCCACAGCGAGTCATCCATCTTCAACTCACTCTGTCCTCACTCCCACTATCTCGATGTCCTCTCTAACACAAATGAAAGAAAAGTGATCAAGATTATTCCCAGGAAGGAGAGAGTGGTGATCTGAGCAGACCTGAATGGACATGTTGGTGAAGGAAACAGAGGGGATGAGGAAGTGATGGGTAGGTTTGGTGTCAAGGAAAGAAACCAGGAAGGACAGATGGTGGTGGATTTTGCCAAGAGAATGGAAATGGCTATAGTCAATACCTATTTCCAAAAGAGGGAGGAACATAGAGTGACCTATAAGAGTGGAGGAAGGAGTACACAGGTCGACTACATTCTGTGTAGAAGAGGAAACCTGAAGGAGATTGGAGACTGTAAGGTTGTGGCAGGGGAGAGCGTGGCCAGACAGCATCGGATGGTTGTGTGTGGAATGACTGTTGTTGTGAAGAAGAGTAAAATCAGAGAAGACCAAATGGTGGAAGAAGAAGAAGGAAGAATGTTGTGAGAAATTCAGAGACGAGCTGTTAAAGGCTCTGGGTGGTGAGAAAGAGCTTCCAAGTGACTGGGCTACTACAGCAACAGTAATTAGAGAGACAGGTAGGAAGGTACTTGGTGTGTCATCTGGACAGAGAATGGATGATAAGGAAACCTGGTGGTGGAATAGTGAAGTGCAGGACGCCATTCAAAGAAAGAGATTAGCCAAGAAGAAATATGACGGAGTACTGAAGAGAGGAAATTGGAATACAAGGAGATGGGACAGAGAGCAAAGATGAAGTAGCTATGGCAATGCGGAAGGCATATGATGAGTTGTATGGGAGTCTGGACACTAAAGAGGGCGAGAAGGATTTGTACTGATTGGCAAGACAGAGGGATCAGGCTGGAAAGGATGTACAGCAGGTTGGGCTTTTTAAAGATAGGAATGGTAATGTTCTAACAAGTGAGGAGAGTGTGAGGGAAGATATAAGGAGTACTTCGAGGAGCTAATTAATGAAAAGAAGGAAAGAGAAAGAGTAGAGGCAGGCCTGGAGTGGCTAATTGGGAGAACTGGGACAATTCCTGGTGGGCCAGTCTGATTTGTGGGCTGCAGGGCTGGCGCTCCAGGTTGTTTTTAGAACTTTTTATTAACAACATAAATCCAAAGAACACTGCTACCACTGCTTCTGGGCAGCGTCAGAGGGATTTTGTGAAAAATCATCAGAAAAAAATGTCTAAAGTTGTCACTGGGTAAAATGTAATTCAGACATGTGTTACCCTGAGCATTTAGAGGCCAGAATACAGTTTATTCCATTTCAAAAACTAAACAAACTTTGGAAAAATGTAAAAAGCTGGAGGCCGACTACATGAGCAGCTAATTATGTTGTAAATAGGAAGCACCATCTGTTCATCTGTACAAAAGTAACTTCAGGTAAATCCTCCATTTTCTGTCATAATTACATTGCATGCTTACGTAATTAATTGTTAAATTAAAGGTTATTGCTTAAAGCCAGTTTTGTTTTGTGTGTTTTATATGTAGATACATATTGTAACTTCTGGTTACATACTGTAAGTGGAGTCTTTGTTAAAACTAAACTGATTTTGTACAAAGTGATTAATAGTTTGTGTAATGTAAAATTTACACTCTTACATACTGAATACCACTGAGAGTTCTCTCCCTGTGTCTCTTTGCGGCTTTAAAACATCTACTGCAGTAACTATTTTGTTATTAGTAGCTCAGAATTTATTAGATTGAGAACTTTACTAATTGGCTTTTCTATGTATGTGAATGTTTCTGTAAAGTGCCCTGAGACAACTTTGTTGTGAATTGACATTAAATAAACTGAATTAAATTGTTATTATTATTATTATTATTATTGCCTGTCTTCTATACCTTAATGTTGGCTGATAAGGCATAAATGCATCACTAAAAGCCTCAGGTAAAACCATGAGCTTCACTACTTCCACCATTACAGCTATCCTTGTCCGAGGTTAGCTCGCCTTGGGTTACATTTCATCGTGGGTGGAGCGATCTTACCATTCACTAAAAATATTTGATCATGTTCTTATAGAAACAATTCCTGAATGTTGTTCATACTGTGTTAATGCTACATGTTTGTCTCTTGACCCTACAGCTGGGTAAGGTTACAGTAGACCTAGCCCATTACTGGAGTTTTAAGTAGGTATTTTAAGATACTAATAAATATGATGGGTGATGATTATATTGCTTTATGCTAGACCAGGGGTCTGCAACCTTTACGCTCAAAAGAGCCATTTTACGTCTTCGTTCACTAAATTCAATGTGTCCAGAACGGCAACAACCTGCTACAACTGTGGTTATCAACTGGTGGCCCATGGGCCACTTTAAGTTGTTTGAAGAAGACTTTTGTGGCCAGTAGGGGTGACATTTTAAAGCTAAAAATATCTAATAATTTTAACATTTATTGACATTTTTACAATTTAAGACAAATGAAAAGACCAGATTATTGTAAAGAGGGGGACACTTTTTATATTAAAAAAACAACTTTGAACTATGCAGACCTATGTAATTTTATTTTATTGTGGAAAAAATAATTAAGTATAGAAATAAAGCAAAAAGTTGAAGTATCTGCGAAATGACATGAAAACAGCTAAAACTATTGACGTTTGTATAACAACCAATAAAATTCAATTTTATGTTTGTTTTGGTCGAAGCGTGAAAGAGCCACTACAGAGGGACCAAAGAGCCGCATGTGGCTCCAGAGCCGCAGGTTGCAGACCACTGTGCTAGACCATTGGTAAGGAGTGCTTATTTGTTTCATTCTGGCTAGTGATTTTATTCCTAAAAGTTAACTTAGGCTACACTGTGATTTTTAGATTGTGGCTAGGATGTATGAGAAAAGCGGAGCATGCTCTATTCACACAAGGAGAGCTGTTGGTCAGGCTCTTGTTGTGCCATTAACTCTAAAGTAGTTATTGAATCAAGTGTTACTTGTGTAGGTCAAACTAGACGTTAAACAACTCGTTAAAATACTCCAGAATGCAGGAAATGACATCTACTTTTTTCTAAAATTTCCGGGAGAGGACACCCAGACCCCCCACCAATGTGACCCCCCCCACCACCACCACCATCACAAATGCTACTGATGCCAATGACCACTGTATTGCTCAAGCAAAGAGCCATGTTCAGCACTGGGGGCTGAGCAGCACCTAAGGGGTGTATTCTAGAATCGCCCCTGATGTAAGTTTATAATTACACGATTTTAGTAATAATAGGTCGTGATCTAAAGGCATGAAACTCCAGGACTGAAAATGAGTCCCACTCCAGTACTGAGTAGAGGTCATAGAAACTGTGAAACAGGAAGTGGGAAAGATTAGTGAGAGTGAAGTCCAGAAACCTCTGAAAAAAATGAAGGGGAAGACAGTAAAACCTGATGACAGTGGAGGTTTGGAAATGTCTAGGAGAGATGGCAGTGAGGTATTTGACTCAAATATTCAATGGCATATGTGAGGGTGAGAAAATGCCTGAGGAATGGAGAAGACGTGTGCTGGTGCCCATTTTTAAGAACAAGGGTGATGTACAGAGTTGTAGCAACTACAGGGGAATTAAGTTGATGAGCCACACGATGAAGATCTGGGAGAGAGTTGTGGAAGCAAGACTTAGACAAGAGGTGACTATCTGTGAGCAGCAGTATGGTTTCATGCCAAGAAAGAGCACCACAGATGCCATCTTTGCTTTGAGGATGTTGATAGAGAAGTACAGAGAGGGTCAGAAAGAACTCCATTGTGTGTTTGTGGATTTAGAAAAAGCATATGACAGGGTGCCAAGAGAGGAGGTGTGGTATTGCATGAGGAAATCTGGAGTGGCAGAAAAGTATGTTAGACTGGTACAGGACATGTATGAAGACAGCAGGACAGTGGTGAGATGTGCTGTAGGAGTGACAGATAGCTTCAAGGTGGAGGTGGGAGTGCATCAAGGATCGGCTCTGAGCCCCTTCTTGTTTGCTCTGGTGATGGACCGACTAACAGATGAGGTCAGGCAGGAATCCCTGTGAACTATGATGTTTGCAGATGACATTGTGATCTGTGGTGAAAACAGGGAACAGGTGGAAGAGAACTTGGATTGCTCCACAGCTCTCTGCTCCACACAGAGGGCTGTGGTAGATCTGTGGTCTGTGGTTGTGTCAGGAAGGGCATCCAACATAAAAATAATTGACAAGTCTTCGTGCGAGTTAGTTCGCTGTGGCGACCTCTGAAGAAAGGAGCAGCTGAAAAAAAGTATGTAGTAAAGTTACAGTGCGAATTAGATTATTTTTCTTTTTTTTGGACAAAATAAAAAGTAGGATTTTTAGGCTTTCACAAAAAAAAATCATGTCTATTGACTACACACACACAAAATAAAAAATAAAAATAAAATGTGTGGTTGAGGTTCCCCAAAAGATCATGCAAGGGTAATTTATAAACGATTATCCAAAAAACAAATTAAAAATAAAGCACCATTTGATGACTGAAGCTGGCTCACCTTGTCTTTCAGCAGTCCCTGTGGGCCGATGACTTGATCAAAGATGTGTTTTCCTACATGAGCGTCTACAGCAGACAGCGGGTCGTCCAGCAGGTAGACAGCTCGGTCACAGTAAACAGCCCTGGCCAGGCTCACCCTTTGCTTCTGACCCCCAGAAAGATTCACCCCCTGCACACACCACAGATATGACTCAAACAAGCAGAACCTCCCAGTGACAAGGCTTAACACTTTGCAAGATGTTCCATATGTTAATAAAAAAGGGCTACACCAATGTCGCCAGTCGCTGAGGAACTTGAAAAGTGAATGTCTGTCATTTCAAGATAAGTGTTTTTCTGGACTGGAACTGAACAGGAAATGCAAGTGACCCATATGCTGGTGAAGATTCTCAGTCATCCAGGACATGATAAAATCAGAACAAGCGTTCAATACAGAAACAACTGGACTTTATTTGTAACAGAAGATGTTTCGCCCTTCATCCAAAGGGCTTTCTCAATTCAAGTGACCCTTAATGTTTTTGATGAAAGATCTTCATGTGGGCAGGAGTTACATTTAATATAAAAGTAAAGGTACCCAGTAGTTTTTTTTTTTTTTGACCAGACCAAAATAGAACTTTCTGGTTTAAATGAAACGTGTTATGTTTGGAGAAAGGAAAACAAAAATTACATATTTAACTACGGTTCTATGAATCCCTCCTGACTGCCAGAGGGTGGTGCTAAAATAACTGAATGTTAACTTTGCGCATGCGATGTTCCGAGAAATAATATCAACGACGTCACACACGTGTGTGACCGGATGACTATTCAGGGGCTATATAGCCTAGCGTCATCCACGGCTCTGCTCCTACAGAATCTTCTCGCGGAACACAAGGATTCTGAGTGACAGAGAAGCTCTGGCGTTCATCCGGGATTCATAGAACCTAGTTACATATGTAACTTTCATTCTATTTCATCCCTTCTGACTGCCAGAGGGCAGTGTTTCCCCTAGTTAAATAGCCATGGCGGGGTGCTCATCTCATCTATGATTTTTGTTGACGGGGGGACGGACACGTCTGAGTGCAGCTTGTAGGGGCAGGGGGCATTCAGCACAAGGGAAGAGGCAACGTGAGTGTTCCCTTTAGCTTTTTAGCTAGAGAGCCTGTATTTCACGCTGCTAGCTTAGTGCTATGCCACTGCTGGGTAGGTAGGTGGTGGGTCAAGTTTGGTCTGGTAGGCGGGACGCTCAGTTTTGTTGACGGGGTGGGACACCCCGCTTGTATAATGGTGGGGGAAACACTGCATGCTGAAAGCACTGAATTACGAATACCAACAATGTTACAAGGAATCCTGAGCACATACCTCACTGAGGAGGCCCAGAGGACCCTTGCAGGAACTCCTGGCCCAGGGGATGAGGGATGGCCACGTTAACCCGGTAGAATCTGGTGAACGTGCTTTGGGAAGCTCATGATGCGGTAGCACATACTGCTTCCATCACAACCCCTCTCAGGGCAGCCCAGGAAGCGGACACGCTCCTGGCAGAATGTGCCTTCATGCTGAATGGCAGGGGCTTGTGTCCCGCGACGTAGGCATGGGAAATGACATCCACGATCCAGTGGGAGAGGCGCTGTTTGGAAAGAGGAGAGCCTAACCTAGCCCTCAGTAAGACACAAACAGCTAGTCTGAACCTCATACAACGGCAGTAGATGCAACGTATGCCTCCAGTGCTCTCACTGGGACACAATAATCCAGACCCCTCACTAGGTGTAGGCTGAAAATGTGTCAGCCTCAACGGCTGGTTACAGTTAGAGTGAGATAACACCTTGGTACAAAAGTAGTGTTTGGCCACAAGGTAACATCCAAGCCCTCAGGGCCTTACCTGAGGCATGAGAAGCTGAGAGAGCCTGTAGCTCATCGACCCTCTCACTGAGACAATAGCCAACAAAAAGCCCTCTTACATGAAAACCACTCGAGGTCCACCTGCATTAGAAGTTCGAACGGAGGGCGGCACAGAGCTTCGAGTACCAAGGGCATCTGACGAAATGGTGTTCCTGAAGTCGTCAATGAGTGTAACCTGTTGGCACTACGCAAAGAAAAGAGACTACGTCATGGCTCCCCACCGCACAACCATCAATGCCAGCGTGATTAGATGATATTACCATTACATAAACTGTAAGTGTCGAGGGAGAGCGACCCTTGGCAAGGAGAGACTGAAGAAACTCCCGATGGTGGGTGCTGTACAGGAGACTGGATATTGGGAAAACAGACGCCATCTGTTTCTGTCCTGCTGACGAGTAAAGGGTGCCCTGGTGCCCAGGATGGTGCATCTGACAGGGCTCAAAACTCCAGTCAGCTGCTGTCCTAGCCTTGCAGTGGCCACACCCATGGCCAAAGACGTTGAGGATAGGGGTGCCATATCAGTCCCCCTACCAAATTAGAGAAAGGGGCAGAAAGGCATTTAGGAGGACCCATGGCCAATCATGGGCCAATGCGTCCTGGTCCAGCGCATCCGACGCCTCGGTAGGAGAGAACCTTAGGAGAAACTGGGTCGACACTCTGTCGCAACCAGGTCTACCTCTGCCTGACCCAAATGGTCCCAGATCATCAGAACTATGTTGCTGTGGAGGGACCAGTCTCCCGGAGCAGACCCCTGGCGGGAGAGGAAGTCTTGCGACCGACTGTGTCGCCTTGGTAAGTATGTCGCCCGTAGGGTGGACAGGCGAGGAGAGGCCCATTCCAAGGGTTCTCTGGATACTTTCAGAAGCTGTGCTGACTTGGTGTCTACTGGTGGATGATGTGGTAGGCAATAAAGGTGTTGTCCATCCGAATGAGAGCATGATCCCCCCCCCCACACACACCTCCAGTAGGGTAGGGAGTACCTGAGTGCCAATGCACTGCACGCAGCTCCAGCACCCTTGTATGGTTGGAGCGGTCCTTTGACCCCAACGACCCTGAACAACTCTGTGTTGCCACACAATGCCCAATCCTCTGGAGGTGGCATCTGTCGTGCCCATTTCTTTGAGACACACTACCACTCCCATGGGGACACCCCTGGACGAATAATCTTCATCCTTCCATGGAGTCAGGGGCTGAAAACATGACTATGTCACTGCAGGCCTGTGATGTCTGTGCAACCTGGCATCCAAGCGAAAGTTGTTGAGCCACCTTTATAAAGGGCAAAGTGACAGCAGGCGTAAGGACACCACCCGAGTGACTGACATCAGTTTGTCTGGTAGCTGCTGGAAGGCAACGTAAGGGAGCTGCTTGCCCAGCCTGAGCCAAATGACAAACTGGAATATGACGCCCACCCCTGAACGGATGGGCGAGCTCTCATGGAGGGTGAATGCAAAATCACCCAAGAAAGGTGTTAGTATGGAAAAGGATCAGGTAGCCCTACTCCAGGTTGACATTAAGGCCCCACTGGGACACCTGAGTGAGCAGGTGGGTTATGTCACGAAAAGCACAGGCCCGAGACGGGGTGCAGAGAAGCCAATCGTCTAAGTTCAGCAGAAGCTTCACTCTGAAAGCCTCCTGGAGAGAGGGCTGCCTTCACGCACTGAGTGAACACCCTCGGGGAAAGGGAGAGCCCGAATAAGAGTACCCGGAGCTGCCAATGATGACCCTGATAGGCAAACCAGAGAGAGAGAGGTGATGCTTTGCCACAATAGGCACCTGAAAATAAGCATCTTAAGGTCTATAGATGTGGAACATTCCCCCTTCATGACAGCTTAAAGGACCTCTGCTGTCATGAACGTGTGGGAGGGCAGCACCCTTAGGTACCAGTTGAGTCCCATCAGATCTAAAATGGGACGAAACCCGTCGTCTCCTTGCCCGAGGAAGCAAGTCTAGTAGCAGCATCTGGATTGTTGCAGAGGGTCCACTGAGGAAGACGAAGCTCCTGGCCCAGTGCTCTAGCTTTCACCGGGTCAGCGACTACAGTCATCCTGACCCAGCGTGAGATGTGAGGCTGCTGTCGGAACTGTGGCTGGTAACCATGGGCCAGAGTGGCAACCACTCATGGGTCCCCGGCATGAGCAACCCAGTCACTGAGCTGCTGGAGGAAGAAATACCCGACGGTCAGCATTGTGGCATCACAGTCTCTCTCTCCACGGCTCCCAAGGGCCGTGAGAGAGCGGTGGCCAGAGTCCCTGGTCCGAACCTGCACAGCTTGTTGGTGGACCGACTCACGAAGGCCTCCATTGGCTCTTGCTGACCCACACGAGGGCAAAGACGCCTTATATGATCACGACCCTGAGGTGGCGGCCAAATACTAGGATCAGCCATCGGGCACCTTGGATGCCAAGGAGATAGAGAGGGCATCACCCTGCTAAGACTCCAGAGTTGCTGTCTCGTCTGTCGTGCCTGGACGGTCCGTTCCAGCGTTTCCAAGGCAGCCAAAACAAATAACTCCCCCGGCACCACTTGGACGTTATGGACCACGTACTCTCTCAGGTACTCCTCTGATGGAAGGACGAAAAAGGGAGGAGGGGCCCGTCCGCACCTGAAGAAGGCACTTCCAGGGTTAGACTCCTCTGGTTGCGGGATCTGCAGCCACAGTTGTGTCAGGGCCATCCTGCATCGAGTCGTCACCTGATCCACTATCTGCGGCCCGGGACGAGGAAAATGAACCAGTCTGACATGTGAGATGACTGTTCCTCCCCTTCACCTAGAAGTGAGAGGCAGAGGCAGCCAAGGATAACACATCCTCCTCCGCAGCCAGCTCAGTCATGGGTAGGGAGGAAAGTCCGGTCACTGCCCCTGGCTTGGCTACCGGTTGGCGTGCCTGAAAAAGGGACTTCATCTCTGCCAATTCTGTGTTGAGACCCTGACCAGACTTGACTTGCCTCTTTCTAGGAGGGGCCACAGAAGTTGTGGCCTCGGCCCAACGCTTCGAGCGCCTAAGTGGGGCCTCCTACCCAGAAGGCGGGAGTTCACTGCTGAGCTTGGGGTGAAACTGGACCAGCTGCGCCACCCTCACCACATGAAGCATGAAGCTGCAGTTCATAAGGGGTTCCAGTTCAGCAAAGGGGCTGGCCTGGCACTGCCATCTACATCCAGGATACAAAGCCTAGTCCAACCATATGAAGTTGGTAAAAGATGATTGGGAGAGGGGGCACTAACGTTTGCCTTCACCAATCAATACAAGGTCAGAGCTAGAGCCTAGCTCAGCCTAAGCGTTAGGATGCTGGCAGCGTTATGATGCCGGTGAGAATGATT
>JBBPBX010021389.1:0-42426 GCA_038048925.1 Garcialebias charrua
TAAAATGTTTTTTCACCAATTTTGTTTTTACTAAAGTACGAGCTGTGAGTTGTAGATGAACGAATGAAATTAAAACAGATACACAAATATTCTCACAAAGAATAACTCAACACTAACAGATAATATAGTGTACTACTGTAACTTTATTTACACATAACTACAGAAACACTTGGTTCATTGTTATCCTTTTTTTCAAACAATATGTTCATTTGAACTGTCAGAAAAAATATTAAATTCATATTTTCATTGATTCATTTTCATCTCAATGCTCTGGCCAGTTGTAGTATTTCTGCATATTTTGATGTCTTGATGCACAAACGTAGCTTTCTGCAGCATCAGTCCTGATGTTCTACAGATCATGAAGATGTCTCCATCTGTTTAACAATATCAAGGTTTGTTCTCCTCCACCTGGGTCCACTCTTCAGGTGAAGACATTTCTGTGAATTGATGATAAAACACACAGACACACACAGTATATATTATATGCAGTATACTGTATATTAAGACAATGGGTCAAACTAATGTCTTCAGACTACACCACCTCGTGCACGCTCCTGGATGTCCAGGTGTTGTAGGTCTGGACGCAGGGGACATCTGGGTCCATTATGGGCTGAATGCTGCATCCACTTTGTCACTTCCCTCATCAGAACCACAGAAAAAACAGATTTACATCAAAGAATATTGTTGAGTACTATTCTTTTTGTTGATGCAATCTTACCTGCTGTGATGTGAAAGTCTGGGTTGTACTAGTGGTTCAGGAAGAGCCTCAGGTGATGGACTGGAGACCTGGAAACCTGAAAACACAAACAAAATAAAATAAAAGAATAATATATTTAACAGATATTTTAAAAGGGACTAATTTTTTAAACTATAAATTAATGTTGAATAATTATTAGAAACATTAACTAATATATTACCATTTCAGTGCTGTGTAAACTATTTACATGTAGAATTCCTTCTGACTCTCAACTATCAGCTGCTGTGTCCTCACAGAGCTGCTGCACTTCCTGAAGTGAAAAGTCTCCAAAAACCAGCAGGAGCTGAAAAAAAATTATAACCTGCTGTTTACTGGAAATAACTTTGGCTTCTCTGAAGACAAACCGCTAAAATATAAAGTTTTAAATGGCTAAATTGGACGGACCGCGTTTGTATCTACCATTGTAAACAAGGTGCGCAGTTGACGCGATTCTGTGTGTGACGTCATAATCGCGCGACGGGAAACCCCGTATTTATCGTGTGGAAAAAAAGGCGCTAATTTTAAACTGTTTTTGAGAGGAATTTTAATTAATTTCACATTGTTTTAGCAAAAACGATCAGAGGTTAATCTTAATATATATATATATATATATATATGTTGTGCCATTTTATGGAAAGTTAAAAGATGATGTCAGTGGAGCTTTAAGGTTTTGAACCCAACCATCAACCTCAATTCACCCCAACTCAGTTGGAGCTCCTGCAAACAAATATAAACGATCGTGTATTTAATAACAGAATAAGTATATTACATGTCACCAAATCCTCTTGTGTCTCCAGTTGGTCTAAAGTTTAGACCAACCTAAAAAGCCTAAACAAAAATGTTCCTAAACTGAACAATATGAACAGCGTCACTCACTTCATATTAAACTAAACAAGATCAAAAATATTTCAAATAAGCAATACAGCCACCACTGTCAAAAGTCATTTTAAAATAAAGAAAAATCTGATTGAAACTTTTACTTACAGTCGAGCCATAATTTTAATTTTAAGGTGGTGCTGGCAGTTTTATTTTGTCTTCAGTGTTTTCACGAAGGCAGCCGCCTCCACAGGTGAAGTAAACTCTCTCGTGACACCTCCTTTAGTGATGCAAAGTCGAGCTGGATGCAGCAGCCCAAACCGTATGTCCGGAACCTCTCTGAGCTGATGTCTGACGTCATTGAAAGCTGCACGGGCTTTTGCAACCCGAGCAGTAAAATCAGGGAAGATGGAGATTATGGCGTCTCCCACTTTTACCCGCTGCTGGACTCTGGCACGCTGTAGAATGTCGGCGCAGTCTGTATAATAATGTAAACGAGCTTCCGGGAGGACGCGGAGCAAGATGGCAGCATAAAGATCGAGCTCCCTTGTCGAAGGAATAAAAAGCCTCCCTAAATCAAAGAAACTATCCAAACACGATTGGAATTTGACCCGAAATGAGCGGAGGGCGTAATAAACCAAGAAGCATAAAGCAGAAAATGCCAGACGAACAAGACCCCGAAGTTGTACAGGAAGAGGAAGAAAGCAGAGACTCGAAGCAGCTCCAAGCCGTGTTGGAGGGGTTAAAAACAATTACGGCAGAAATTTGAGACTTCAAAAAGGAGGTGAAGGAGGATCTCATAAAATTCAAGGACGAATTCAAAGAGGAGGTAAGGCGAGAATTTTTGAGTTTTAAAGAAGAAATTAAGAAAAAAGTGGCACAGAATGATGCGGAAATACAGAAACAACAGGAGGACATCACGGAGGCGCAGGGGAGAATAGCAGAGCTGGAGGAGTCGAACGCGGAAGCGAAAGGTGCCATTCTGAGCCTTTTGAAACAGCAAAAGAAACTTCAAAATAAGTTAACTGAAGTTGAAAGTCACGGCAGACGCTGTAATATGAGAATTTACAACGTGGCTGAACAAGACGGTGAATCAGTGCGAGAAATGGTGGAGGCGCTACATCGTGAGTTAACCCTGCCGGACGGAACTGAGCTGCAGATCCAGCGGGCTCACAGAAGCTTCGGGAAGAAACCACCACCAGACGCTAATCCCAGGTCCATAGTGGTCAGTTTTCTCAAATACGAAACCAAAGAAGAGATCCTGGCAAAAGCATGGAAAAAGAAAGTCCAAGTCGAAGAGAGGCGGATATTTTTTGACCATGATTACCCCACTGAGGTAATAGAAAAACGTAAATCTTACTCCGAGATTAAAAAGACTCTGAAAGACAGAAAGATTCGCTTCCAGACTCCAATGACCAAAATACGGATTCACTGGCCGGACGGTGTCAAGACCTACAACAACGCGGAGGAGGCTGCAGTGGAAATGAGAGAGCAAGGGCTGAAGGTGGAGAGCAAGAGCACCGCTGGACCTTCACCAGAGGAGAAGCTCCTGACGGCGTCGTCCTGGCAACGCGTCGGGAACCAGCAGAAGACAAACAGCAGGCCCCCCGCCACGGATCCTGGACAGGACGCGGGGAGCAGAGCGAGGGAACGGCTGCAGGAGTTTCAAAGAGGAGGACAGTGAGGACGCGGAGGTAACGGGGCAAAATCGGTTCATTAAAGAAGGTAAAAACACTGCCTATTTCTAAGTTAAAACTTGTAAATAAACTTGAAGACGTTTATTAGGGCAGACGTTACGTTATAATTCCGTGTCCCAACTCCCATGGAATTTAAGAGACTAGTCTTCTCTAAAGACTGTTCAAGCATCGACAGGGGGAACCATCAAACAGGAGACTGTTGGACTTACCTAGCAGGTCGGGAGAACTCAACATAGGTTCTCCCAAATCCACTAGGAGGGGGCCCTCGCCCAGAAGGGGATACCCCCCTCCCTATCCAGCAGGGGGACAGGGCCACTCGGGAATGTGGCCCTTTTTTAGTCGGAAGTTCAGATTTTTGGTTAATTTAGTTTTTGTTTATAGTTTGTGGCTGAGTGGAGAAGGTGTGAAGCAAATTAAAATACAGTATACAAATAATGTCTAATGATATAACTGTGGTGTCTCTGAATGTTAATGGTCTAAATAATATCAAGAAAAGAGATAAGGTTTTACATAAATTTAGAAAAGAAAAAGTACAAGTTATTCTCCTCCAGGAGACTCATTTATCGAAAAAAGAACATGAAAAGTACAAAAAATTGGGGTATAGGAACTCATTTTCCAGCTCATTTGGACAAAAGCATAAACGAGGAGTTATGACGTTGTTTTCTAATAATGTTAAGTTTGAAATGTTGAAAGAAATTGGGGATAAAGAGGGGAGGTACTTAATGACAAAAGGTAAATTGGAAAATCAATTAATTACATTACTCAATGTATACGCTCCACCTGAAAGTGATAAAGTGTTCTTTAAAAAAATATTTGAGCTCATTAATTTGGAAGCAGAGGGCATATTGTTGTGCAACGGAGACTTCAACGTTGTTTTACAGTATAGGATGGATACTACAAGTAAAAAAAAGAATAAAAAACCTATCAGTAGGTATATGAACAGCATGATGTCAGAAATGGCAATACTAGATGTCTGGAGAGAATTACACCCCTTGGATCAAGATTATACTCACTATTCGATACCACATGGTGTTTATTCCAGAATTGATTACATGTTAATGAATAAGAAGGAACTACATAGAGTGAAAGAAAGTAGGATAGGAGTATCAGATGTCTCCGATCATAGTGCAATCTATCTTAAGCTCAACATGAACAGTGAAAAGAAAGAGACTTTGTGGAGACTAAACGAAGGAATATTAAATAATAAGGTTCTAGTTGGTGAAGTAAAAGAGGAAATAGCCCGATACAGAGAGGAAAATGATAATGGAGAAGTAGACCCAGTAATACTCTGGGATGCCCTGAAGGCTGTAATACGGGGGAAAATGATTTCTTATACAGCTTTTATGAAGAAAGCTAGATTAGAAACATACAACAAACAAATAAGGAAGCTAAGGGATTTAGAACAGCAACATAAACAAACAAACGACCCAAATATATTTAATCTCATTAAGGAAACCAGGAAAGAAATGGAAAATAATCTATGGGAGGAGATAGAAAAGAAGGCCAGATTTACTAAACAAACATATTATGAAGGAGGACCCAAAGCTACAAAAAATCTGGCTAGGCGCATTAAGAAACAACAAATATTAGGTAACATACACAAGATAAGAGATCCATTAACTAATAAAATTCTATATGAACAAGAAGAAATACAAAGAACATTTGAGCAATACTACAAAAATCTATATGCTCAACCGTCTTCGGCAGGGGAAGAGGAGATGAGAAATTTTTTGGATAAACTGGACTTACCAGCAATAGGAACAAAACAAAATAAAACATTGACTTCTCAAATTACAGTGGAAGAGATAGCAAAGGCAATTGGTAGGACTAAAACTGGAAAATCACCAGGGTCTGATGGCCTAGGAGCTTCTTTCTATAAAACTTTTAAAGAAGAATTAACACCACTATTATATGACTCATTCAATTTTAGTCTTAGGACTGGCAAGATACCTCCTTCTTGGAAGGAAGCTATAATTTCTGTAATTCCAAAGGAAGGCAGAGATCAAGAATACTGTCATAACTATAGACCGATATCGGTCCTAAATGTAGATTATAAACTGTTTACCTCCATCATGGCTAAAAGAATGGAGGACTCGATGCGAGATTTAACTGATGAGGATCAGACAGGTTTTATTAAAGAAAGACAAACACAAGACAATATAAGGAGAACCCTTCATATTATAGATCATCTTCAAAATAGAGGAGATGGCGCAGCCCTGATAAGTATAGATGCAGAAAAAGCCTTTGACAGTGTCAACTGGACTTTTTTGTACAAGGTTTTAGAAAGATTTGGATTTAATGAGACATTTATAAATTGTATTAAATCAATATATCGGGAGCCAACTGCAAGGGTTAAAATAAATGGTAATCTGTCAGGAAGATTCATCTTGGAGAGAGGAACCAGGCAGGGATGCTGTCTCTCACCAAATTTTTTTGCACTGTTTATAGAGCCACTAGCTCAGATGATTAGACAGGAAGAGGAAATAAAAGGGGTGGAAATAGGAGGGGAAGAACATAAAATAGGGCTGTTTGCAGATGACATATTGATCTACTTAAAAAATCCAGATGAAAACTTCTTAAAAATAATGAGATCATTAGAGGATTATGGAAAACTTTCTGGATACAAAATTAATGTGGAAAAAACACAGATTCTGACAATAAATTACTTCCCACGGCAGAAAGTGAGGGATACCTACAAACTTAAATGGAATGAAAAATCTATAAAATACTTGGGGGTAAACATAACTAAAACAATTGATAAACTCTATGAGGCTAATTATTTAAAAATAAATTACAATATAAAGAAGGATTTGGGGCGGTGGATGGATATTGGCCTGGATCTCAGCTCTAGAGTGGAGCTAATTAAAATAAATATTCTTCCACGACTGCTGTATCTGTTTCAATCCCTCCCACTAATTATACCACAAAAGCAGTTTATAGAATGGGATAGATGGATTTCAAGGTTCATATGGAACGGGAAGAAACCTAGAGTCAGATATAAAACACTCCAACTTCCAAAAGAAGGAGGAGGTTTGGGCTTGCCGGCCCTAAAAGAATATTTCTGGGCCGCACAGCTCAGACCCCTAATATGTTGGTGTAATGACGAATATATTTCAAAATGGAAGAATTTGGAAACAGGTAGGAAGGACATGGAAGTTAGAAATTTAATAGCGGACAGAATACTTTTAGGGAATTTAAATAAACTAGACTCAATAACTAAGACTACAATCGAAATATGGAACACAGTAATAGATCATTATAAATTAGGAAAGGAAATAAGGAGTCTGAGTTGGTTTGCTTGGGACTCAAGGTTTAAACCGAGTATCTATGACAAAGGTTTTAAACAATGGGCATATAAAGGTATCACAGCAATTTGTAAACTGACTGAAAAGGGCAAACTGCTAAGTTTTAATAAATTAAAGATAAAATTTGGACTGGAGAATCATGATCAGTATAGATACATGCAGATAAAAGACTACTATGAGAAAGAGGTAAAAACCAGTATAAGTAAACTAATTGAGATATTCCACAAGTCCTATGAAGGAAAGAAATTCAGAGTGATTTCGGCATTATACCAGGGATTAATATCAGGCAGGAAGATATCCACTATGTATATTAAAGAAAAATGGGAAGGTGAACTGAATGAACATATAAGTGAGGAGGAATGGTTTGGAATATGTAAAACACAGTGCACAGCCACCAGCTCCCGTGTCTGGAGGGAATTTAATTGGAAAAATATAGTTAGATTTTTCATAACCCCAAAGATTAAGACCAGGGTGACAACCCATCCACAGCCATGCTGGAGACTCTGTGGCCAGATTGAAGTAGGACACACACACATATTCTGGTCCTGCCAAAAGTTAACAACATACTGGCACAATGTATGTCTTACCCTGAAAAATATATTAGGATATGGAATACCCAGTTCGTGTAAAACACTCTACCTGGGTAGCCTTACACAAGACATAATTCTAAAAGAGGATGAATACTTATTAAAAATATTACTTTCAGCTACAAAAAAGGCCATCACAAGACTATGGTATAAACAGGAACCACCGACTGTGGAACAGTGGCTGAGCATTGTGGAAGAGATCTTTGTGATGGAGAAAATTACACATAGATTAAGACTGCAGGAGGGTAAATTTGATGTAAAATGGGAAAAATGGAATAACTATAAATGTAAGGAGGACACCACTATAGTAACCAATTAAATATGTGACATTGAAGACGAATATTTGTATATATGTATATAGGAAGAATGTACTAATACCTCTCCGCTGCTTCTGTTTTGTTTTGAAAAAATGCTTAATAAAAGATAAGTTTAAAAAAAAAAAGAATTCCTTCTGCCTCTCAACTATCAGCTGCTGTGTCCTCACAGAGCTGCTGCACTTCCTGAAGTGAAAAGTCTCCAAAAACCAGCAGGAGCTGAAAAAAAATTATAACCTGCTGTTTACTGGAAATAACTTTGGCTTCTCTGTAGACAAACCGCTAGAATATAAAGTTTTAAATGGCTAAATTGGACGGACCGCGTTTGTATCTACCATTGTAAACAAGGTGCGCAGTTGACGCGATTCTGTGTGTGACGTCATAATCGCGCGACGGGAAACCCCGTATTTATCGTGTGGAAAAAAAGGCGCTAATTTTAAACTGTTTTTGAGAGGAATTTTAATTAATTTCACATTGTTTTAGCAAAAACGATCAGAGGTCAATCTTAATATATATATATATATATATATATATATATATATATGTTGTGCCATTTTATGGAAAGTTAAAAGATGATGTCAGTGGAGCTTTAAGGTTTTGAACCCAACCATCAACCTCAATTCACCCCAACTCAGTTGGAGCTCCTGCAAACAAATATAAACGATCGTGTATTTAATAACAGAATAAGTATATTACATGTCACCAAATCCTCTTGTGTCTCCAGTTGGTCTAAAGTTTAGACCAACCTAAAAAGCCTAAACAAAAATGTTCCTAAACTGAACAATATGAACAGCGTCACTCACTTCATATTAAACTAAACAAGATCAAAAATATTTCAAATAAGCAATACAGCCACCACTGTCAAAAGTCATTTTAAAATAAAGAAAAATCTGATTGAAACTTTTACTTACAGTCGAGCCATAATTTTAATTTTAAGGTGGTGCTGGCAGTTTTATTTTGTCTTCAGTGTTTTCACGAAGGCAGCCGCCTCCACAGGTGAAGTAAACTCTCTCGTGACACCTCCTTTAGTGATGCAAAGTCGAGCTGGATGCAGCAGCCCAAACCGTATGTCCGGAACCTCTCTGAGCTGATGTCTGACGTCATTGAAAGCTGCACGGGCTTTTGCAATCCGAGCAGTAAAATCAGGGAAGATGGAGATTGTGGCGTCTCCCACTTTTACCCGCTGCTGGACTCTGGCACGCTGTAGAATGTCGGCGCAGTCTGTATAATAATGTAAACGAGCTATTATAGGGCGGGGCCGCTCACCCGGCTTCGGTCTGGACTGTAGAGATCGGTGCGCCCGGTCCACCACCGGTTCCTTATCCAGGCCGAGCGCATCCTTAAGCAGGGTGGAAATCATATTAGCGCTGATGGGGTTACGCTCCTCCGGAAATCCAATAATTCTAATGTTATTTCGCCGAGATCTTGACTCCAATTCCTCACATTTATTATCAAGAGCGAGGACCTGCACCGAAAGCTTGTTTAAATTACTCTTGAGTGAAATCACATCATCAGTGCATGAAGACAGCGGTCCCTCCATGCCTGCAACAGTCACCTTTAATGCATCCACCTCCGACTTAATAGCCACAATGCTGTCATTCAGCTCCGACTTCACGCTGTGCAGCTCCGACTTAATCTGGGACAGATTATTATTCAGCGCCGTCTCCAACTCCGTCTTAAAAATGCTCACCATCTCTTCACGGAGTGCACCGAGAAGTTCAGCTTTAAACTCCGATACGTTCCAAGAAGTTTCTTCTGGCTGTCGCCTGGCAGCCGCGCCCCTCGGTGAAGTCTCCACAAGCTGCGGCGGTGATGACAGCGTGGGAGCAGACCTCCCCGCTGCGGCCGTCAAATTGATCGTGTTTTTAGATTTTGGAGGCATCTTGATTTATAAAAGAGCTCTTATAAAGTTTAGAGGACAGACAACATGAAATGCCCAAATGCACCTTTTCTTAAAAGAACAATTTGCAGGATTGCAGGAGCTCCCTCCGACACGTCTTACTCCATCAGGTGCAAAACCGGAAGTCCTACTACACTACATTTCTATAATGTGTTGAGTTACAAGTTACATTCATGTTGCAGTTTTTTGATTTGTCGTTAGATTGAAAGTAACTGATGTTGAGAGAGTTGGTCCATTGAATCATTGCAAAGTGGACAGGTAACATTAGACCCACCTTCAAGAAGAGCTGGACCAATGACTTATATTCTAGTATTCCTGTCCCAGATTGGATCATTTCCTGGTCTGCATGCTTCGCGGCGCTCCTTGGACCCGGTTGATTCCTGGCTGGTACCTGTTGGCGACTCGGATCAACATTTCTTTCCTCCACGTCTCACTCCTCCACATCTGCGCTGGCGAAGTGCCGACCTTGGAAATCTGCAACACTTTGCTCGGATTAATTCTTCTGCTGCATCGCCAGAACCAGTTCCTATCAGGATGGGTCTGGTAAACGCGAGATCTGTTGCAAACAAAACTTTTATTCTGAAGGATTTTTATTCGTCTCAGGGTTTGGACTTTCTCTCCGTGACGGAAACTTGGATTTCTTCGGGTGAGTCCAGTGTTTTCTCTGAACTTTTACCCCATGGCTGCTCATATTTTAATACCCCAAGGCTCTCGGGCCGTGGAGGAGGTTTAGCTGTCATTTATAAATCTTGTTTTGACTGTAAGCAGTTGTCCCCCCCGACTGCTTTTTCTTCGTTTGAACTGAGCATGTTTGAGCTCGGCTGCACTCCTCCACTTTTGTGCGCAGTCATATATAGGGCTCCCAAGTACAATAAGGATTTCATACGGGACTTTTCTGATTTTTTGAGTGATTACATGTCCAAATATGAGCAAATTTTATTTTTAGGAGACTTTAATATCCCGGTGTGCAGCCCTGGAAAGCCGCTGGTGAAGGATTTTTTAGATTTAGTGGATGCATTTGGTCTCACTCAATCAGTGAAGGGCCCAACGCATGAACGTACACACACCCTCGACCTTGTCTTATCTTATGGATTGTCTATTTTAAACTTGGAAATTGGTGATGCATTGTTTTCCGACCATATGCCAGTTTTATTTGATTTTATTCCTGTTTCTAAAGCTGTTAAACCCTGTGCTCCTGCTCGAAGCTGCCGTGTTTTTAACTCATCCACTGCTGCTCATTTTTCCACAGCCTTTAATAGTTTAAATTCACAGCTCTCTGTGTCTCTCAGCACTGAGGAGCTTTCACTACATTTTGATTCTTTATGCAACACTATTCTGAATGATGTGGCCCCAATTAAAACTAGGCGTTCAAAGCCTAAATCTGACCCGTGGTTGAGTGACCATACCCGTGCCATTAGGCAGGTATGCAGGAAAAATGAACGCAAATGGAGAAAGGATGGTCTCCAAGTCTCATTTGATATGGTGAGAGAGAGTTGGCGTCGCTATCAACAAGCTGTAAAAACAGCCAGAGCCAAATATTTCTCTGACATTATTGTTGCCAACTCTCACAACCCCCGTGTTCTTTATGATACAATCAACACGGTCCTAAATTCACATGAACCGGTTCCTATTGAAGCATCTAAAGAACTTTGTGATAAGTTCCTTCAATTTTTTTTGGACAAGGTTACGAACACGAGGGCTTGTATTTCTTTTCCTTCCCATGACCCTTCCATCCTGGTCCCCTGTCCTGCACTTTTTGATCATCTGGAGCCTATTTCTCTCTCCTACCTAGAGAAAATTGTCACCAGTATGAAACCATCAGGTTCCCCCCTTGATGTTGTACCTCCTTGTTTTCTTAAGGAGGTATTTTCTACAGTTGGCTCTTTTGTTCTAAATTTGATCAATAGCAGCTTAATGTTTAGCGTGGTGCCAGGCAATTTTAGACATGCTGTGGTTCAGCCATTATTGAAAAAACCTGGCCTTGATCCTACCTCTTTGTCCAACTTTAGGCCAATTTCAAAGTTACCTTTTATTTCAAAAATATTGGAAAAAGTTGTTTACACCCAGCTGAAGGACTTTTTGGATGAATTTAAAATTTTGGAGGTCTTCCAGTCTGGTTTTAAAACCTACCATAGCACTGAATCTGCTCTTTTAAGGGTTTTTAATGATATATTTTTATCGCTGGATTCTGGAAACTGTGTTTTACTTGTGCTTTTAGATTTAACAGCTGCTTTTGACACAGTCGACCATGAAATTCTTATCGCCAGATTGGAGCAATGGGTGGGCATCACTGGCTCAGCTCTGCAGTGGTTTAGGTCCTACCTTTCAAATCGAAGTTTCAGTGTGAAGATTGATAATTTTACCTCTGCATCTGCTGCCCTCCCCTGGGGTGTACCCCAGGGATCTATCCTTGGTCCTCTTCTCTTCTCACTTTACCTTCTGCCACTCGGTTCTATTTTCAGAAAGCATGGTGTGCAGTTTCATTTGTATGCGGATGACTGTCAAGTCTATTTTCCTGTAAAACAAAATGGCTCCACGCAGTCTCTTCTGGACTGTCTTGGTGACATTAGAGGGTGGATGGCGCTTAATTTCCTCCATTTTAATGATAAAAAGACCGAGGTTATGGTCTTTAAATCTAGTGCTCCTGACAGTCCCACCACTTTTGATTTTTCCTCTTTGGCCCCATATGAAAAGTCGATTGTGACAAATCTAGGAGTGAAAATTGACCCCTGCCTGAAACTGGACTGTCACATCAACAGCATGGTTAAGTCCTCGTTCTTTCATCTGAGGCGCCTGTCAAAAATCAAGCCCCTCCTTTCTAGACGCCACTTAGAGACAGTAATCCACGCTTTTATTACTTCACGCCTGGATTATTGTAACTCTCTTCTGATTGGAGTAAATAAGGCCTCGCTTTCTCGGTTGCAGCTGGTACAAAATGCTGCTGCACGATTTTTGACTGGTACAGGCAGACGTGAGCACATCACTCCAGTTTTAATGTCCCTTCATTGGCTTCCTGTCCAGTTTCGAATCCATTTTAAAGTTTTATTGTTTGTTTTTAAGTCTTTGAACGGTTTTAGTCCCTCTTATCTGTCTGAACTGCTTCAACTTTATGTGCCATCACGTGCTCTTAGATCCGCTGACCAGATGCTTTTAGCAGTCCCGAAAACCTTTTATAAGACCAGAGGAGACAGAGCATTTTCAGCTCTGGCTCCTAAATTGTGGAACGAGCTGCCACTGAAGGTCAGGCAGGCCCCATCAATATCTGTTTTTAAAACTCGTTTAAAAACACATATGTTTTCATTGGCTTTTAAACCAGAATGAGTTCACATCTCTGTTTTAATGTTGTATTATTTTACTTGTGATGTTCTGATATTTATATGATTGAGATTGATTGTTTTTATTGTTTTGTGCTTGTTTTTATTCTTGTACAGCACTTCGGACGGCTGCTGCTGTATTTTTAAGTGCTTTATAAATAAACTGGTATGGTATGGTATGGTATAGTATAAACGTCATTGAGCTGGGAGCACCCACAGCACCACTAACACACCCAAAATGGATTCCACCACTGAGATTCAGCCAGAAGATACACACGACCCATGGCTTTATAGAAAGATTATATAAAGACTATTGAAATACTATAGAAATATTATTGAAAGACTGTTCAGTACAGCAGGACAGGTTCTCTCTCCCAAAAGAGCCAGACTGGGCCCAAAAAACTTTGAAAACCAACTTCTTCTGAACTTGAGCAAGAAATTCTTGCTACAATATTAAAATGTGTCAGTTCATGTTAGGACAGAAGACAAGCAATGTCTCCAAATGTCTCGACACTCAGGTCCAAGATTAGAAAATTGTGTCAGGAACTTAAAATATTGTTCACTATTAATCCATTACTAGGTTGACTAGACAGTATTTTAACTAGAGTTGATGACAAACTTAAATGATCAAAGTCTGTTCTTTTGTTAGGTCTAATGCTCCTTTTTCAGGCAGACAACTTTTATTTAAATGTGTTCAGTTAAAATTAAACATTGATTTTACTTTGTGTTAAACAAAATCTCTCAAAGTATAATCATTCCGTATTATTATTTTTTGCTTAATTACATTTAACTCTGCATGTCAACTCTGAAATACTGACGCACAGAATCACAAGTCCAATGCAGACATGTCCCTGTTTTTGATTTTCTACATCTACCTTATAATCTGTCTGTTTGCTACTTTGACATATTTGATTTAACTTGTTAAAAAATAAAAATAAAAAAGGAAATCTGTATTTCTCTCTTAATATTGTCTATTGTTGATTGTTCAAGGAAAATCTACTGTTGCTGTGTTGTCATCATTCTTTGTTTGTAGCAGGTCTCTCTTGTAAATGAGTCCTCGGGGCTCAATGAGATTAACCTGCCTAAATAAAGGTTGAATGAATGAACTGACGCACAGAATCACAAGTCCATGTGTGAACTGTGTCACAGAGTAAACACAATAAAAACATGTATTATCTGCAGCATTGTTCATTAAAATGGCTCAACACTATTAATGTATTACAAAAAATATACATACAGCAGACACAATGCTATTGTGCACCATTGCATTAGGTAATACGTTCAGCAAGTACTTTTACTTTAATACGTTTAATTATATTTAAAAGCAAGTACTATTTACTTTTACTTAAGTAAAAACATTAATACGTTACTTTGCAGCGTGTGAAGAAGGAGAAACAAACTGATTTGCAAGCAGTTGACTTTAATCCTTCGAGCGCCAAAAACAGAAACAGAATGAATGAAATCACACACGAACACTTCTTCTTCTCCACCTGGAAAACCTGGGGAACACCTCGCTGGCTCCTCCTACTGGGTGAGAGAGAGATGAGGCAATTTACCTTACTAATACACCACACAGCCCCCCCCCCGAACACCCAGAAGGGCAAATACAAAACATATCAGTCTCTCACAGGGGGCCTAATCAACCTGCCGAACCGACTGCGTCGACTCGGGGGCGGAGAAACAGCTGGCACCCGTACAGGAACAACATTTTGTGCCACAGGTGGAGGAACACAGTTGGGGGGAGAAAATGGAAGATGGGGTCGAGCAGGAGGGCGGCCGCGTCTAGGAACCTGAGCCGGCAACACCTCTTCATCAGCCAACACATAGGCTGGCTTCAGGCGGTCCACTCTACGCCCACCCATGTCTAAAACAAAACTTTTCGCGCCTCTTTCGAGCACCCGAAACGGCCCGTCATACGGAGGCTGGAGGGGCGAACGGCGGGCGTCACGTCGCACAAAAACAAAACGGGCAGACTGGAGTGCTGTGGGCAGAAACACCTGCGGGAAACAATGGTGCACAGGACCCGGAACCAAAAAACTACTCTGCGAATAGGGGTCCACTGCTTCGGGGAAACATGGAGCAGCAGCGTCTAACAAAAACTCCCCTGGGATACGTAAAGGCTGACCAAAAACCAACTCGGCTGATGAAGCGTTGAGGTCCTCCTTAGGAGCTGATTGCAACCCAAGCAGCACTCACGGCAACCGCTCCACCCAGCCAATGTCTGTAAGCGCAGCACGTAATGCCGCCTTAAGAGACCGATGGAAACGTTCAACCAACCCGTTAGCCTGAGGGTGGTAGGCGGTAGTGCGATGCACCTGCACCCCCAAGGAGCGTGCCATCTCGGACCAGTGCCCTGAAATAAACTGGGGACCTTTGTCTGAAGTGATGTCTGAGGGCATACCAAAATGGGCAACCCAAGTGGAGAGGAACGCACCAGCCACGTCAGAGGTAGCTGTGGAAGAAAGAGGAACGACCTCATGCACAGGTCCACATGCACATGGTCAAAACGCTTGGCTGGAATGGGAAATGGTTCCAGTGGTGCCTTTGTGTGCCGGTGCACCTTTGCACGCTGACAGTTCACGCAAGCCGCTGCCCAACTCCTCACCTCTCTGCGTAAACCAGGCCACACAAAACGTGCGCTGACTAGTTTCACAGACGCACGCACACCTGGGTGTGAGAGAGAGAGTGAACAGAGTCAAAAATGCAGCGGCGCTAACCTGATGGAACCACTGGGCGTGTCCGGCCTGTGGAAACGTCACACAGGATCAAAGGACCGCCCTCTCCCAATTTGACCTCCTCTAGCTTAAGACCTGAAACGCCGGCATGAAGTGCAGTTATATCAGCGTCTCCCGGCTGGTCAGCGGCCATGGCAGAAAAATCTACCCCGAGGAGCACAGGACAAACGAGCACCCGTTACAGACAGTCTGCCACTGAGTTGGATTTTCCAGCCACATGGCGGACGTCCATTGTAAACTCTGAAATGGCCGCCTAGTGCCGTTGCTGACGCGCAGACCAGGGCTCCGAAACTTTAGACATGGCAAACGTGAGTGGTTTGTGGTCCACATAAGCCGTAAACAAACGACCCTCCAGCAAAAAATGAAAATGCAGTGTAGCTAAGAACAGCGCCAACAACTCGCGGTCAAAAACGCTGTACTTACGCTCGCAGTCCCGCAATTTTCGCTGAAAAATGCCAACGGCTGCCATGCGTCACCAACGCGTTGCTCTACAACAGCCCCCACAGCTATATCCGAAGCATCAGTTGTTAGCGCAATCAGGGCCTCTGAATCTGGATGGGCTAGGAGTGCCGCGCTAGCTAACGCGGACTTAGCACCATCAAAAGCAGTGATCCGGTCCGTGGTCCAAGCCACTGTGTCAGTCGCCTTCCTCGAGCGCAGGGCCTCGTAGAGAGACTGTAAGAGATGGGTTGCATTGGGAATGAACCTGTTGTAAAAGTTCACCATGCCTAAAAACTCCTGCAACTTTTTTACCACCAGAGGACGTGGGAACTCTGCCACTGCCTGTACCTTGGCAGGCAATGGAACTGCACCCTGCGCGGAAATACGATGACCTAAAATGTCGATCACTGGTAAACCAAACTGGCACTTGACCGGATTAATGATCAAGCCATGTGCATCCAAGTGCTGAAAAATTTCTTTCAGGTGCAACAGGTGCTCCTCGGTTGACGAGCTGGCCACCAAAATGTCGTCCAGATAGACAAACACAAAATTGAGGCCACGCAACACGGAGTCCATCAACCTTTGAAAAGTCTGTGCTGCCCCCTTTAGTCCAAACGGCATGCGGAGGAACTCAAAAAGCCCAAAGGGGGTGATTACTGCAGTTTTAGGTACATCGCTGGACTGCACTGGGACTTGATGGTAGCCGCGCACCAGATCCACCTTAGAAAAAATGGAAGCACCCGACAACCGAACAGAAAAGTCCTGAATGTGCGGAATGGGGTAGCGATCAGGCGTCGTCACGTTATTTAAACGGCGAAAATCGCCACATGGGCGCCACGACCCGTCTGCTTTTGGTACCATGTGAAGGGGGGAGGCCCACGGGCTGTTAGAGCGTCTAACAATACCCAACCTCTCCATGGTACCAAACTCCTCTTTAGCGATGGCCAGTTTAACAGCGTCGAGGCGGCGTGCACGTGCAAAAACGGGCGGTCCCGTAGTAGGGATGAAATGCTCGACCCCGTGTTTAGTTTCTGAAGAAGAAAAAGCAGGTGTAGTTAAATAGGGGAATTCTGCCAGCAAACTTTGAAAAACATCAACTGAAACTAAAACATTAGCATGAGTTAGCGGCCCAGCCCCCCCAGACACAGATGGGAAAGTTGCAAAAGTTACAGCGTCAATAAGTCCGCGATTAGCAACATCTACTAACAGCCCATGAGCACATAAAAAATCTGCACCGATAATAGGAACAGTCACTGAGGCAACAACAAAGTCCCACTCAAACTCACGACCATGGAAAGAAACTGTTGTCCGTCTAGTGCCAAAAGTTCCAATGGGAGAACCGTTAGCAGCAGTTAGCAGTGGGCCACTGCCTCGGCTTGCTAATCGGTCTTTTGCAGACACGTGACATTTTGCACTCCCGGTCGCCATTTTTTGTGGATACCCGTTCAGTTAAACAGAGGAAGTCCATGCCTTAGCTGCTACCTCGTAAGGATCAATGTTGTTAATTGAAGCTAACTTCACCATGTAACGTTCTCTGGCTTCAAGGTTGAGTTTCTCTCTACATGTATAAGGCTTCTGCTCATTTTTATATTTAGTTTGCATTTTGCTGATGTTATTGTTCTGTATCGCACTGTGTTTAACATGGACTTCCTCTGTTTAAATGAACCGTATACACCCAACATGGCGACCGTAAGTGCAAAAAGACATGAGCCGTGTGACGTCACGTGCAAAAGACTGATTCAGGTCCAACAGGGTGGACCAAACTATTCTGGGAACCAGAGTCAACCAGAAAACGACTTCCTGACAGGGAGTCTGTGATGAAGAGCAGCTCACCTTGCTCGCCAGCACCCACAGCTGCTACTGAGCGCCACCTTCCTCATTTCCCAACACCCTGAACGTGCATGGTGGGATGCAGCGCTTGGCCTTGTGGCCGAACCGCCGGTGGTAGAAACAAAGGGAGCTCCCCCGCCGAGTTCAAGCGCCAACAGCCGAAACCACCACTGGCTCCTCCATCTCCGTCTGCTCAGGCTCCACCGATGTACTCTGCACCGCGAACCGTCTGGTAGCCAGCAGGACCCGGTCGGCCTCCTCGCCAAACCCCGGTAATCACCGGTAGATAAACAAGGGGAATTAGCCAAAGTAGCCCTCACTTGCGACGGATGCTGGCGCAAGAAAATGTGTGGGAACAGGAACCCCCCATCGTCTGAACCAAGTAGCGACAACATTTTGTCCATCATGCTCACAGCCATGCCGTCACCCAAACCAGGCAGGGATAGCAGTTTATCAGCCCTCTCAGTGGAAGTCAAAGTGTACCGTCGCAGCAGAAACTCTTTGAGGGCGCCATATTTGCCCACGTGCGGCGAGTCGCGCAGCAGCGGCATGGCTTTGCGGGTTGACTGCATATCCAGAGCTGACACGACCAAGAAGTACTTGGTTTCATCTGCGTTCACGCCTCGGAGGCGAAAGAGTGCCTCGATGTGCTGGAACCACGAAACCGGGTCACTTTGCCAGAACTCCGGGAGCTTAACACTTGCTGCGGGAGCAAAGTCGGCTGGTATCGGCTGCAACAGCTGGGCAGACGTCGCGGTGGCAGGGTCCGAAGAAGAAATAACATCCATGTTTGGTTCTGACGTATTTTGCGTCGCAGGTCACCACTTTAGCGTGTGAAGAAGGAGAAACAAACTGATTTGCAAGCAGTTGACTTTAATCCTTCGAGCACCAAAAACAGAAACAGAATGAATGAAATCACACACGAACACTTCTTCTTCTCCACCTGGAAAACCTGGGGAACACCTCGCTGGCTCCTCCTACTGGGTGAGAGAGAGATGAGGCAATCTACCTTACTAATACACCACAACTTCTACTTTTACTAGAGTACATTTTTGTCTGTTTATTTGTACTTTCATTTAAGTACAGTGTTTGAGTACTTTCTCCACCACTGTTCTTAATTCATGTCTTGGATCTTACTACCATCTTTCTTTACAGATTGTATTTTGTCGGATGTAACTGGGACCCATTTCATTCCACAACATGTACCACATGCACCGTTCATATTACTGAGTATTTTTGGCGGATAAAGACAAATTTAAATCTTCAGACATTTGCTGTGGCAGTCTTTCGCTACCATAAATCCCTAAAACATTCGTCTGCAACTTTGTAAGCTAACAAATTTTTTTTTATATAGTTTTGATTTCTATAGTACAAAACCTTTTGGAGTTTTTCAGGTGAACTTACCACGTGTGGTGTGGAAAAATGTAGGTCGCAAAAGGATGACATCATAATTCCTTGTTTTTTTTATTATTTTTTTACGGCTGACCAGTCCTCCTTCCGGTCATTTTTTATTTTATTTTCAGAGGTGATTACTGCCACCTACTGTACATCAGTACCTTTAGAAAGCTGAATAACATTCAATGAGAACTCTACACGTGAATTAGTCAAAGTCAAGTCAAAGTCAAAGTCAATTTTATTGTCAGAACTGCAATATGTACAGGACATACACAGGACCGAAATTGCATTACTCTCAGTCCCTCGGTGCAACAGTAAACTGACGACTACGACTTTCCGTCTTCAGAATTACAGTTACGCAGAGGGCTGCAGGGGAGGTCTGACCAAACGTATGACGTATGAGGAGTGAGGAATGAGAACCTGTTGAATAAAGACCATTGACACTGCTTCATGAGCTCGGGTCGGTTTATTGCAGGCTCGTAACTGTAATGGAACACCCTGGTCTCTGAACTGTCTGTGAAACACCTGAATTCACCTTTTCACTGAAGCTCACAGTGAATCTCCTTTTCTCAGAAAACCTGCAGTGAAGGACAAAATCACTGTTTTATTCCAGTTTAGTTTGAACCTAGGGCACAAATCACTCAGAAAAGACTTCCTTTTAATTTGTGTTAATTCAGAATTAATTAACAGAATAACTTTTGTCATTTTATGATCACTTGTTATTTACATGAGTTGTCACTCTTAATATGCTGGTGTATTCCTTAATATGTGAATGATCATTATTATGATGCTGGTTTATTCTGCAGTATGATAGTGCTTAAACTGTGTGAAAGTTCAAACTGTGTCAGACTGAACTTTTCAGTTTTCTTTAGAAGTTAGAATACAGTTTTAATCCATTGTTTCATGAAGCTGGCTCCAGTCTAATCTGTTTCTCTGTCTTCATTCTAAACAACTTCTTCTCTGTTCTTCAAAACATTTCTTGTTGACGTCACCTGACGTCAACTAATCTCCTCCCACTCCCTGATTGGAATGACCAATCGGGAAGGAGCAAGTCATCTGATCTCAGATCCTCTTTAAGAAGTTCTATAGCTTCCTGGAACTACCTGAGAGAGTCTAAGATGCACGGACTTTCTCGCTTTCTGCTGTAGACGCAAGTCATGAGTCAAAGATCCTGTCCTGTCAGCAAAGGACTTATAACATGCTGGTTATAAAGTCCGAACCGAGCGTAAGCTCAGAACTTTGAATGAATTTCCTTTCTGGAATAATTTATCTTGAAACCAAACCAGGACTGCCAAGACTTCTGCCGTCTAAAGCAAGTATCACAGAGACACTGAGAAGGTAAACACGTTTTGGAGTCCAGCTTGGACTTGCTGGACCGACGACCCATTTACGTCCAAGACTGCTCACAGCTCTTTACCAGAACCGAGACGGACGTCTTAAGGTAAAAGAGCAGTTGTTTGTTTACTGGAGCGTGCAATTATATCTTAGCTGGACGCATATGGAAGAGTGTCATCTGGTCATAAATGCAAGACAAAACTACTTCCCTTTTCCTCCATCTTTCATCCTCCATCTTCCTTCCTAAACTTTCTTCTTATATCTTAAGCCAGTAAACTCTAAGTTGATGTGCCTGCAGAGATAAGTTATACAAAGACCCATAACTTGTGTTCTGTTGTTTCCTAGAAATTACGGACGCGTGATTTCATTTGTGCTGAAGTTAATTTATAGGAAATAGATTGATCAATCTATGTAAATATGTTGTGATGTAATTTTATGATTCTGTTATTAAATGGTTCAGTTCTGCTGTACCAACATAAATAACGTTTCCTGTCAAGTTACATCCCTCCTAGTCACAGAATTTATAGGTATTAATCTGAAAAAGTGAGAACCCGTGAATTATTGATGATAATTTGTGTCAGTCTAAACCCTGCTCAATTTTTCATCTAGTATATAGGTAAATCAGTAAAACTGATCACCGCCTATATTATTACATAACATATACACTGAACCTACATCACCTCCATCTATTCTTTGGCAAGCCCATGAGGACAATAATCATGACAGCTTACAATACAACATTGTGAATGCAACATTTAACATCTTCACATGAATTTACAACCCTACACTCTAGTTCTACATTATTCCATAAAATTAACAAGTTGTTCTCAAAGACTGCATAAATCATGTCAAAGCAAATGTTACAGAACTGTTTGATTTATTATTTTACAGGACACAGAGAGATGTCTCACCAAGTCAGACTGAGGCTGCTGCCAAGAGCCAGGTGTTTTTTCGATGAGCCTGTTCAGGTGAAGGTGTCTGGGCTGAGGCCCAGGCAGGTGGTCACCATGAGAGCCAGATCCTCTGATGAGAAAGGAGTAGAGTTCAGCTCCTCAGCATCCTTCATGGCTGATGGTAACGGTGAGATTGACCTGAACAGAGATCCCTCCCTCAGTATGAGCTATGTTGGAGTTGAACCCATGGGTTTACTGAGGTCACTGAAGACAGACACTGCCCACAAATACTTTTATAAGGAGAAGTTGTTTGAACCTTTCATGGTGAACTTCTCTGTTTATGAGGGGAACGGCAGGATGCTTGCAGAGGCGACAAATGAGAGGCTTCTGATCAGAGATGGTGTCAGCAGAGTTCCTGTCGAAGAAGGGAATGTTCATGGAGTCCTGTTTACTCCTCCAGGTATGATCATGGATTATCTGTATGTCTGATGTGGTTCACAACATGTTTACTACTGTGAGTTATCAGTTTAAAATATATTGCCTATTCAAAACAATGCAGTACACATTAAAAACAGGTCAAATATGGAGCATTGAACGTTTTGACCAAACATTTTACCTCATGGCTGAACAACATGACCAGAGCCTAAAAAGAGAGGCGTGCATTGAGTTCCAGTGGTAATAGGTTTTCTGAATTATTCTGTCTCATAAATGTACAGCTGAAGTTTGATTTGATACAGGAACGTGTCAATATTTCCCAGCAGTTACGCAAAGTAATCCAAGTTAAACAGTTCAAAGCAGCATCAAAGACTACTCAACAATGAAACTGCTGGAGACTTTTGGTCATATCTGAACAAATATCTTAACATTTTGAAGACGTTTGACTTTAATGCCAATGAAACAATCATAATGCTCAATGAAAGAGATGGTGTGATTATTTTTGAGATCCAAATTTCAGCTTACTGTTTACATAAGGAACACTCACATTCTGAACTGTTTGATGTAGATTCAGAATTCCTTAAAATGATAGAATGTGATGAAAATAGACTTACCTGAGTTATTTGAAGACACATATTTGGAGATTGATTATTAAAGCACTTTCCATGATGAATCTAACAATAAACCATTAGTTCTGCACCACAATACATCTCCTTCCCTATTTTGCCACAATTTAGAAGTTAATTGATATGGATGCAGAGCTAAGTTAGGTGATGGGCAGGATCAGTAATTTCTGCTTGAGTTTTCATCCTTCATACACCACAGTTGGCATCCTGCTGAACATGCTAAAAACAAATTAGAAGAAAATAACAGATGAAATTTTTTATTGATTTTTTTTACCATATATTAACAAAAAAATCTGCATATTTTCAGAGTTCTTAAATGACAGATTTTTAAAAAAAGTGTTTTTATTTGTTTTCCATTTATGTGTCTCAGGAGATGGCCCATTTCCTGCTGTGTTAGATTTGTCCACCTTGAACTCTGAGAAAAGAGCCTGTCTGCTGGCCAACAAAGGCTTCGTAGTTCTTTCTATGACTGTGGTCAGTGACAACCCTGCTAAAGTCAAACAGATCCACCTGGACCCTTTTGAAGAAGCTGTGTGTTTCTTACATGGACTGCCTAAGGTGAAGAGCTGTGTTCATCTTGTTAAATATTCTCCTAGAAAACATTTTTAAATCAGGTTATTGTTCACTGAGTTGGTTCTGAGAACAGTTAAGACACAGGGAACGCTCAGATTTTCATATTTTTTACTGCAATTTAGCTTAGACTTTGTGAAAAAAACATTTGAAAATAGAACCTGTAAGCAAGGAGGAATGACTTTTGCACAATTATCATGCACCAGTCAGTGTTGCAGTTACAGATGAAAACACCACCACCCCAACTTCTAGGGTGTTTGTTCAAATGTAAGTGCTGAAAAAGAACAAAAAACATCTTCAAAATGGGGATTATACCGTATTTTCCGTTGTATAGGTCACACTTTTTTTGGTTTTTTCAAGGCCTGCGACCTATACACCAGTGCGACCTATTTGTGGAAATTTTCCATTTTTTAGACACATTTTTGCCTCAGTTATGACCGTTTTTCACTTTGGCAGAAAATGGTGCAGTACCACTTTCGGCCGCTAGGGGGCGCAGTGCAGTACCAGTTTCTGTCGCTAGGGGACACTTCCAGAGGAGTACACTGACCGTTTCCAGCTCATGTGTCCGAAAAAAAGCTCCTCTGCTCGGACTGACTGTCGGCCTCCTGGTCTGGAGGTAACTTCTTTTAGCTCTGTGTTTCTTAGCTGTTTGTTTGCAAGATAAGTCAAGAACGACTCAGCTGATTTTTCTGAAACTTACAGAATGTAGGCTAATCACAGTGTGGACGTTTACAAGTAAGTAGCTTTATTAGATGTTTGAGATAAAAAAAAAAACGATCTTTTAGTAGCATTAGCTTGAGTTAGCTTCTAGTTTTATTTCTGTTTACGTTATAAATAGCTTCGAAACCAATCGGTGTATATTTTTTCTGCTTACAGAGTGTAATTATATGAGCTTTAATGTACTTAACTATGGCCTGGAGGAAAAATTTGAGATGAGATTCGATTTTTTATTCGTGTTTTCAGAGACGGACTCGTCTCCTGTTAGCTTCTGGGTTTATTTCTGTTGTGTAATAAATAGCTTCAAAACCAATCAGTGTATTTTTTATTTATTTTTTGCTTACAGAGTGTAATTATATGAGCTTTAATGTACTTAACTATGGCCTGGAGGAAAAATCTGAGATGAGATTCGATTTTTTATTCGTGTTTTCAGAGATGGACTCGTCTCGTGTTAGCTTCTGGTTTTATTTCTGTTTATTTTATAAATAGCTTCGAAACCAATCGGTGTATATTTTTTTTGCTTACAGAGTGTAATTATATGAGCTTTACTGTACTTAACTATGGCCTGGAGGAAAAATTTGAGATGAGATTCAATTTTTTATTCGTGTTTTCAAAGACGGACTCGTCTCGTGATAGCTTCTGGTTTTATTTCTGTTTATGTTATAAATAGCTTCGAAACCAATCGGTGTATTTTTTTCTGCTTACAAAGTGTAATTATATGAGCTTTAATGTACTTAACTATGGCCTGGAGGAAAAATCTGAGATGAGATTCGATTTTTTATTCGTGTTTTCAGAGACGGACTCGTCTCGTGTTAGCTTCTGGTTTTATTTCTGTTTATGTTATAAATACAGTAGCTTCGAAACCAATCGGTGTATATTTTTTCTGCTTACAGGTGTAATTATATGAGCTTTAATGTACTTAACTATAATAATAATAATAATAATGAATTCAGTTTAACGCACTTTTCATTAGTGAAAATCTCAAAGTGCTACACACATTGAATGCTACACACATTCATACACCGGTAACGGCAGACTACCATGCAAGGTGCTTTCCAGTCCTACCGGGAGCAACTTGGGGTTAAGTGTCTTGCCCAAGGACACAACAACACATGGTGTGGGGAACCGGGATTCGAACCGCCAACCTTCCGATCGGGGGACGACTGCCATTACCACTACACCACGGCCGCCCCTAACTATGGCCTGGAGGAAAAATCTGAGATGAGATTCGATTTTTTTATTCGTGTTTTCAGAGACGGACTCGTCTCGTGTTAGCTTCTGGTTTTATTTCTGTTTATGTTATAAATACTTTCGAAACCAATCGGTGTAAATTTTTCTGCTTACAGAGTGTAATTATATGAGCTTTAATGTACTTAACTATGGCCTGGAGGAAAAATTTGAGATGAAATTCGATTTTTTATTCGTGTTTTCCTGTGGCAGACATTAGCAGCAGAGCTAAAAACTCGGTCCATATTGCCGGGTTGACTCAGCGGTGACGCGGCACGTCAACGGTGGATGACGCGTTACGTCGGCGGTGACGTAGGTGCGACCTATACACCGGTGCAATCTATTTATGGATTTTTCCAATTTTTTAGCAATAATTGATAGTGCGACCTATACAACGGTGCGACCTATACAACGGAAAATACGGTAATTCAATATAGGTAAATGAATATCCATAAACATCATTTTGTTGTCTGCTTTTAGACATGTTAATGTCAAAATAAAAAGGAATTAATGAAAAGTCAGAGATTGAGCTGTAGCCATACCCACAAGTTGTGACAAAAACTCAAACTTATGATACATTTTAAATTCCTCATGCCTTTATGTTATATTGTCCAGATTTAAAGCCATTATGTTCATTTTCTAGAAATGCAAAAGTAGCATAAAAATGATGCATTCAAACTGCAGTTGTCTCACTGTATTATTTAGGACATTGGAGAAAGAAAAGTTTTTGTTGCCTTTTATGGGGTGCCGTTTGTAAAGTTACACAATCAAAAATTAACAGCAACATTTTTGGTTTATTTAGCCTTTAAAAACGTTTTAAGTCATAGTTTCACCATGTTATTCATACATTTATAAATGTCATATTTCCAAATTAAATATTTAATTTACAAGCTAATATTTAGTGTACAAACTTAATATTGAACTTACAAGTTAAATATTTAGTTCCATGCCAAATATTTAGTTTACAAACTAAATGTTTATGTCCAAGTTAAATGTTTAATTTACAAACTTAATAGTTAACTTGCCAGTTAAATATTTTGTTTGTAAATTAAATATTTAGCTTGGAAATTAAATATTTAATTTTTAAAACTAAACATTTACTTTCTGAACTAAATATTAATTTTCCAAGCAAAATATTTAATTTATAAGCTAAATGTTTAATTTGGTAACTAATTATTTAATTCAGACCTAAATATTTCACATATTAAGCTTGCTAACTAAATATTTAACTTGCAAGGTAAATATTTAGCTCAAACCTATATATTAGCTAATATGCAAATTCCTTGCCAAAATGCAGAAGTGGACTCTCAAAATAAAAGTGAAACTTCCATTTACAGTATACACCTCTTGCCAAACTGCCAAAAAACACCAGAAGTAGTAGAAGAAGAAGAGTTGGCCAGACTGAATAGTTTTCTCGTATTGCAGTGTTTTATTGTCATTCTTTCCCTCTGGACATGGCAAATGAGTTAGCAGAGAACATCGTACAAGCTGTTCTAATGGCAAACAGCTTCTATAGAGGTTCAGCTTTTATTTTGATAGTCCACTTCTGCTTTTCGGTAAGGAATTTGCGTATTAGCAATGTATGCTATATATACTATATATACAAGCAAGCTAAATATTTAGCTAGATGGGTAGATATTTAGGTCCAACTAAATATTTATCGTATTTTCCGGCCATTAAATCGCTCCGCCCCATAAGTCGTTTTTGTCCAATATGTTCAATAAATTGGAAAAATCCATAAATATGTCGCTTCGCCCCATAAGTTGCATCTATTATGTGTCACCGCTGACGCGTCGCGTATGTTGCACATCACCGTTGACAACCCGAAATGTGGGCCGATGTTTTGCCCTGCTGCAAATGGCTGCCACAGGGCCGTGCACTGAAGGACTTTAACCAGATTAACACGGTAAAAACAATTATTTGTTTGCTGAAAATTATAGCAAAAGTGTTTCTGAGCTTAACCGTTCCTTAATAAATTCACGTAATGATCAAATCAGCTGGATTTAAATTGTTTCGCTTTGATATCTTCCAAACGGTCTGGTGCGCTGCGAAAATAAATTATAAATAAATCGAATTTTAGCTCAAACATCTCCCACAGCTAACAGCCTGTAAATGCCCATCCAGTGATTACTTTCTGTAAGTTTCATCAAAATCTGTCATGTGGTTCATGAGTTATTTTGCTAATAGTAAAGCACGGAGCTAACAGCTAACACAACTACAGTCGTAAAACATCGAATTTTAGCTCAAACATCTCCTACAGCTAATGGGTTGTAAATATTCATCCAGTGATTAGTTTCTGTAAGTTTCATCAAAATCTATAGTGTGGTTCTTGGGCTATTTTGCTAACAAACACTAGTTCAGACCTACCTCCAGAGTTCAGGAGGCCGGGCTGCGACAGAGTAAGTCCGAGCAGAGGAGGCTTTGTTCGGACACATGAGCTGGGAACATTCGGTGGACCCTAGCGGCCGAAAGTGGTACTGCTCCATTTTTTTCATCAGAATGAATGGAAACTGTCATATCTCAGCCAAGAATTGGTCTACAAATATGGGGGGGGGAAATCCATAAATATGTCGATTCACCCCATAAGTCGCAGGACATGAAAATTAGTAAAAATAACTGCGACTTATAGGTTGGAAAATACTGTAGTTAGCAAATTAAAAATTTATTTAGGAAATTAAATCTTTAATTATGAAAATAAATATTTAGGTCCAAGCTAAATATTTTGTTAGCAAATTAAATATTTATTTAGGAAATTAAATGTTTAGTTTGGAAAATAAATATTTAGATTAGAGCTAAATATTGAATTAACAAATTAAATATTTAGCTTAGAAATTAAATGTTTAGTTTGAATATTAAATATTTAGCTTGGACAATAAATGATTAGTTTAGAAATTAAATGTTTAGTTTTAAAAATAAATATGTAGCTTGGAAATTAAATATTTAATTTACACACAAATATTTAGTTCACTAACTAAATATTTAATTGTAAGTTAAGTAACTAGTTTGTAAACTAAAATTTAGCTTGTAAATTAAATATTTAGTTTGGAACTATGACAATTATAAATGTATGAATAACATGGTGAAAATGTGACTTTTATGTGTAGTGGACCTACCCAGGGTCAAATTAAGGTTTTTGAACTGTCCAGTGATGACCTTTACTGACCTCTCAGTAAAGCAAGACATTTACTACAAAATCATTCATTAAGCTGTAATCTGATAAATATAGTCACCAAAAGAGACTATTTCTATCTTTGATTTTAGGCTGATGTGATCAAAAGAATAATTTTATTTGTAAGAGCATCAGTACATTTTAATGTCAGATAAATCAAATACTCTGCTTAATTCAAAATGTTGTACATGGAGGATTTCTCCTCTCCTCTCGAACTTGCATGTGAAGATAAAAGGAACACTTTATCTCATTCATTTTAGCTTGAGCTCAGGACAATCTAGACACCCAGAGACTTTTGTTTTTGTCCTATTTAATAATCAAGCTATTATCATTAATAGGTCCCATATGTTATGCTCTGATGACGTTTGTTTATTCATACAACAATGTTGGTAATGAGTTAAGAAAGTTCTAAATCTGCTGTATCATGAGACTGGCGTCTTAAACTAACTTTCTTATCCTTTCTGACATTTTTAATCTAACTTATGCCTCCTCTCAGTGGCTCCTGGCCTAACAGACCGAATGAGAAAGAGCTACGTCTTTCTAGGTCAAGTTAGCCTTAAAAGAGCTCTGACTTCCTGTTTTCCTTAGAGTTTGCTGAGGTCCTCAACCCCTGATGAGGTTCCCCAAAGAACTGATGATCGTCTGGTCAACACGCTAATGACCATGTCATTCAGTTAAAGACTTATAACATGCCAAGTTATAAGCCATCTTCAACAGCTGAAAAGCTCTCTTTTATTGACATTCCTTTAAGGAACGTCTTATCTTGAACAACAGCACCAGGAGCTGCCGTTACTTTCGGTTCGAGTCAAGGCGCACGTCTGGAGACGCTGAGAACGGTAAACGAACTGACCAAACTGGACCGAGGGAGACTGACCATCTTCACGAGGTAACAAGTCGTCAAATGCTTTGCCAAGGGTACCAACGTGTAGCCGAGTTCAGCCGGAGAGCTGCCATGCTTCTGGTTAAACACATCAAGATAACTCCCTGACTCTTAACTTTTCTTCCTCCATAAATCTTTCCTCCTATCTCTTTTCCCTCTCAATCTAAGCTGGAAACTATATTTTTTAAGTTAAAGAGCCCACAGACTAAATATGCTTAACATCTAATATTTATGTCTGTTGTGTTAAATTTAAGTGTGCTGACGTATTTGAATTGAAAGAAAGTGAAATCATGTCAATCAAGTGTAATGGTGTTAATTTAGTTGATTTATTTTAAATAAATGGTAGTGTCGCCTGGCATACCAAACTAAGTTAATGTCCATTGTCACTTAATGGCTCTGTTTATTTATCCATCATAAAGACCACAGAAATATTGGGTAAACTGAAAAAGAACAGAATCCGTGAACATTTACTATTCAATCTGAATAAGTAGATTAATTAAGATAAAGAGGTCAGTATTAATATTGACCTCCTCATAATTCTTACATCTGAAAGGCTAAATAAACCAAAATATTGCTGTTGATTTTTGACTGTGTAACTTTACAAACGTCACCCCATAGTCTGTGGTGAGAAAAATGTGTTCCATGTTTTATTTTGCCACCATATAAGTAGAGGAATAGGAATTGACTGAAAATGTCTACGGTTGCGGTTTATCTATTTTTCAATGCTTCCATAATTTGTGCATGCACATTAGTTCAGTTCAGGACAAACATGCTTTCAGGCTATTTTTGTACAGATTTGATGAAATTTCTAAAATCTTGGAAGCAAGATGGCAAAAATAGCAATGCCAAGATGCCTTCCAGAGAAAAGTAATAGTTTTTAGTTCCATGTGAGATCAACATGTCATCTGTTTGCCGACAGGGATAATAATGATATAGTAAAGCAGGTCAGAAGTTGACATGATTGAGTAAAGCATGTAACTTCCTGTTTACAGTGGTCAATAGTGGACTATTGCCTTGTAGATGTGTTGAGGACTAGAGTCAAACATTGGCATATTGGTGCAGAAGGGACATACGATGGAGGTTTAACAATGTTGCTTAAAGTTTGTGTTTCAAAACAAAAGTTGAATGAAATACAAAATGTGTATGTAAAAATGGCTTGCTGCCAATCACTTGATACTCGCTGTGGCAACCCCTGAAGAGAGAAAAACCAAAAGAAGAAGAAATATGTAAAAATGGTACCTTTGATGAAAAATGGTTGACTTCCTCTGGGCTTTAGGCCACATTACAATTAACTTTTCACCTGCCTTTGTGCGTCCTGCATGAATAGTAAATATTCCATCTCTAGCCCTTGTGTTGTCCTGCGGGTCAAAAGTGACCCGCTACCATGTTTAGCTATAGAAAAAATTCCTTAAACTATATTTTTCCAACTTGAAATTTTATGACTTTTCCTAAAGTGACCCCATCATTACAAAAAGTGATACTTTGTTTTTGTCTAGGTTTACATGTGGGCTGTACACCACTAGGGTCCAAAGATCGTCCTATGGGTCATTTTTGACCCGTGAATTATAAAGGCATTTAAACACCAGAAAAAAGTTCAAAGGCCACACACAAACTCTCTCTAACACACACACACACACACACACCACACACACACACACACACACACACACACACACACACATCAAAGACACTAGAACTTGCATTTGACCTGCACCTGCACTCTTGATCTGCAGCTAACCCCTCACATCACACAAGCTGCCAAGCAAAACAAAAAAACAAACTAAGAAATAATAAAGGCTGCAGCTGGGTCAGTCAAAAGAAAAAGGTGCCAGTTCTGCCCCTGGAAGAAGGACTGCAAGACAAAAGCTGTGTGCTGCACATGTGAGAAACACATCTGCAAAGCCCATTCTCACGTTCACACATACTGTCCTTCTTCTTCTTCTTCTTCTTTCGGCTTTTCCCTTTTCAGGGGTCGCCACAGCGAGTCATCCTCCTCCACCTCACTCTGTCCTCTGCATCCTCTGTCCTCACTCCAACTACCTTCATGTCCTCTCTAACTGCATCCATATATCTCCTCTTTGGCCTTCCTCTGTGTCTTTTTCCTGGCAGCTGCATTTCTAACATCCTTCTACCAATATACCCACTGTCCCTCCTCTGGACATGTCCAAACCATCTCAGTCTGGCCTCCCTAACTTTATCTCCCAGTTGTTCAACATGTGCTGTACCTCTGATGATCTCATTCCTGATCTTATCCATCCTTGTCACTCCTAAGGAGAACCTCAGCATCTTCATTTCTGCCACTTCCAGTTCTTTCTCCTGTCTTTTTGTCAATGACACTGTCTCCAGACCATACAACATAGCTGGTCTCACCACTGTCTTGTAAACTTTTCCTTTGACCTTTGCTGACACCTTTTTGTCACAAATCACTCCTGAAACTTTTCTCCATCCACTCCATCCTGCCTGGACTCTCTTCTTCACCTCTTTACCACATTCCCCATTTTCCTGGACAGTGGACCCCAAGTACTTGAAGTCCTGCACCTTTGTGACCTCTGCTCCTTGTAGCCTCACTGTTCCACTGGCCTCCCTCTCATTCACACACATGTACTCTGTCTTACTACGGCTGACTTTCATTCCTCTTCTTTCAAGTGAATACCTCCACCTCTCCAAGTTCTCTTCCACCTGTTCCCTGTTCTCACCACATATCACAATGTCATCTGCAAACATCATAGTCCATGGGGATTCCTGCCTGACCTCATCTGTTAGTCGGTCCATCACCAGAGCAAACAAGAAGGGGCTCACATACTGTCCTACATGTGATAAATATAGTAGAAGTTGAAAATTGTTCACAAAATCAAGCAACATTTTGTTTTTTTGTTGTGTTATGAGAGAAGTATTTTTATAATTCACTTCCTAAAAAATATTTAAAAAATAAACGTGACAAAAAAGTTCCAGATTGTTGACTGTTTTTTCCCTTTCAATATAAATAATTCAGAAATAATTACTTTACATTTATATAATAGCCATAATAAACCTTTACTGTGTAAAAGAAAACTGTTTTGACAGTTGGTTTGTGGTAAAAAAAAAAGTGTAATACTGTTAACTGGTGATTGTCTTTTTGTATTGTGTAACAAAAATACATGATAAAAAAATATAAAAAATAAATAATTGAGATGCATTGATAAATAGGTTGTTTCATCATGGAAAATGGATTTTGGATTTAAAGTTCAATAAAGCTGCTTTATTTTGGGTCTTTGGTAGTGCGGGTCATTTTTGACCCGTAGGACAAGGGGAGTAAACAGAATGTTAAGATCGCACAAGGGCTAGGTCAGCCATTTTTGCCACGCATATTTTTAAGACTCTCGTAAGATCAAAACTTTGACCAACTTTTGTGTTCACAAAATTTCAGATGTTTTTAGTGTATAAGCTAACATGCTTGAAGTGATTCAATCCATGAACTTTGGCTGTTTCTTTTAATACAGTACTGTTGTTATTTTTTTACAGGTGGGCAGTAAAGGGGTTGGTATACTGTCAAGATCAAAGGGATCAGAAATTGCACTTGCACTGTCTACGTTTGTGTCAGAAATCAAGGCTGTGGTTTGGATTAATGGCTGCTCTGCTAGTACGGGTTTTCCAGTCTTCTATAAAAACAGACAATTCCTTCCTGCTTTAATGTATGACATGGAAAAACTGGTTCCCACTGAATCAGGTGCGTTCATATCTAAATATATCATGCACGATCCTCTAAAGCAGGGGCGTCAAAGTCAAATACACCGAGGGCCAAAAAAAAATAATTGCTACAAGCCAAGGGCCGGACTGGTTCAATGTTTATTATAAGGAGGTGATAGAAGTTTTTTTTCTTCTTTCTGCACTCTTTTCATTCAATGTTTTTTTTAATGAATTTGTTTTATTTTGTCTCTTTTAAATGAATGAATAAATGAATTAAATAAAATATTAAATAAAGCCTCAATAAACACTTATGATCAATAACTCATGTGAATAATGCAGAATACCATCCTGATTTATGCTCAATAATCCAGGTGAATAACACAGAATAACATCCTGATTTATGCTCAATAATCCAGGTGAATAACAGAATAACACTCTGATGCATGCTCAATAATCCAGGTAAATAACACAGAATAACATCCTGATTTATGCTCAATAATCCAGGTGAATAACAGAATAACATCCTGATTTATGCTCAATAATCCAGGTAAATAACAGAATAACATCCTGATGCATGATCAATAATCCAGGTAAATAACACAGAATAACATCCTGATTTATGATCAATAATCCAGGTGAATAATGCAGAATAATAAACGCTTCTTTCATAACTTCTCCATCACTGAAAGACTTCTTATGTTGAGCCAGGATGCAGCTAACACGGTAGGAGGCGATCGTAGCAACCTTACCTTTTGTGCTGGGCTGAGTGAAGATCGATTGATGTGCTGCAAACTTGTGTTTTAGCTCCCGCATGTTCTGAGTCCATAAACAACTTTTAGGAGGGAAATCTGTCTCAAACAGTTTGTGCATCGTCTTGAAATGCCGCTCCAAGTTACACTTTTTGGGCAAGGCAACGCTCGAATTACAGATGAGGCAAATAGACTTCGAATTAGAATAAACAAAAAAATACTCCTCCTCCCACTCTGTGTGAAAATAATAAGTTTTCGTTTGCTTGTTTGCTAGTTCTGCAGCATCCATGTTTACTTCGCACCGATAGCTCCACTGCTGTCTTAAAGTCTCGTCAGTCACTGCACCCAAAACTCGCGAGACTATGTCTGTGAGAAAACAAGATGGGGAGGGCTGAGGAAAGTGTTGCTGCGCATTGGAATATCGTCACTTCTCCCACCCCCCACCTCCACCACTTCTGCCGGAGTTAGAATGAAGCTGAGCACCTCCACCACTTCAGCCGGAGTTAGAATGAAGCTTAGCAGCGGACATTTCACCTTGTTAACAGCTGAGAGCCGGCTGCCGGTGTTCTGTGGCTTGCGGGCCGGCTCTAATAGTTATTAAATATCATCCAGGGGGCCATAAATAATTGTCTTGCGGGCCGGATCTGGCCCGCGGGCCGCCACCTTGACATATGTGCTCTAAAGGAAGAGAACAGAGCCGCCCTGATCCCCATTGAAAAAGCCAACAGTCAGTTCCTTTTCGTGGCCTCAGAAGCTGACCTCCACTGGAACAGCAAGGTCTACATGGATGAGATGGTGGAGATACTGAAGCATCATGGGAAACAGAACTTTGAGAGTGTGATTTATCCTGGAGCTGGACACACTTTAGATCCCCCTTATGGACCGTTTTTCACCTCACGTTTTCATCCATTTGTACGTGTGACAATTGCGTGGGGGGGTGAGCCCAGGTCCCACGCTGCAGCTGAAGTCCACTTGTGGGAGAAGATCCAGAAGTTCTTCTGGACTCACTTGAGCTGTGATAGTTAGAATAAAAACTAATTATGGATTCAAGCAGGATGATTAAAAAACACAGAGAAACCATTTATTAAACACAATGACTGCTAATAGCAGACACTGTTAGTATACTCTTTTGTAATTTTTTTAAATGTTATATTTTGCAACAAGATAATTTAATAAACAAATAAACAATGATGAGATCATTTTGACACTGACTAACTCATGCTACTATACTCTGCTGGAATATTTCTTAGAATAAATCCAAGTTATAATTTGGAATAAGATTATTTGAAAAAGATGTAAAACATTAACAGATGATCAGATTATTTTTGTCTGCTTAGTAATTCTGAACAAAACGTTCCAATATGCAATGAACAATGTGGATATGTGGACCTGATGTTCCTATAAAACTTTGTTGTTCTAAGATCAAGTCAAAATCATGAGGACAATTTTATGCATTCTTATTACTAACTTATCAAAATATTTATTTTGCTGAAAAAAGGGTACAACAGACAGAGAGCAAGACTATGATTTTGGGGACAGCTGTGGCTGAGTAGTTATAGCAGTTCTTCAATGTAAGTGTTGGGAGTTCAATACCACCAGCAGTCATATGCAGAAGTGTCCCTGGGCAAGACACACTGGACCCCTCATTGCATCTGATGTGTGTCTCATTGGTGTATGGATGTGATAAAAGACTGATTATTATTTGTAAAGATGTAGTGGAGTGCTGTATGAATGGGTAAATGAGGGCACAGATTGTAATGTAAAGTGTTTTGAGTATCTTGACAAGATAACGCTCTATATAAATAGAGTCCATTTACCATTTATTTTAATGTATCTACTTGTGCTTTCTCGTTAAATGTCCAATTGCTTGCTTTATATTTGTTACGTTATCAAAAGAGCTGGAGGGAACTATTTCTACAAGTGTCCGGCCAGAAGAGGGCAAGCCCTGTTTTTTTTTTTTCACTTCATTTTTTGTTGTTGTAAGTGGGCGTGGTTAAATGAGATGACACAACCGGAGAGATACAACCAGAAGTTCAGTATGTGCTGGAGAGACGAGGATCAGCTGCCAGTGACACCTGACTTGACTTATGGTTGTTCATCCTTAATCAGAATACGAATCAGAATAAGCTTTATTATCATTGCACCGAGGTACAGCGAGAAGGTACAGCGAGAACATGTACGTACAGTCGTCCGAAAGATGGACAGAGTGTAAGAAGCTGCAGCTACACTAAGCGCGGCCTTCTTATCCTTTTTCAGAATAATAATCATCAAGGTAATAAATTATATTTACAAAGTAGATCTAAAAATATATCTAGATCTAAAATTAGGGCTTAAAGACCGTGTAAAGTGAATTTCAATATTTTCTTAAATAAACATTATAAATGTCATAATTGTAATCTTGTAAATGAGTAAAAAGTCTCAAAATTGTAGCTCAATTAATTTTGGAGTTATAGATGAAACTGTGTATAAAGATATGTCTTTTTCAGGATTTTTTAGGCGTGTTTTAAACGGGACCGCGTTTCGTCACGCGGTCCTCATTAGTATAGCCCCACCCCCTGCTGCTCCAGCCGTATAAATTCGTTCTTCGCATGGGTGGAGCCATTCACTCGCGAATCGCAGATAGCATCAGATAGCAATAGCATAGATATTTTGTTCATTGTTAGCTAGCTAATCAATTATGCCTCGTTCCTGCATCTTCCCTGGATGTCGCAATGGTCAGGGCACCCACATTGAGACGCAGGAGGGAGTCAGAACAAACCCAGGCTGCTGCTGGAGTGAGCTGCCACCTGCAGCTCCGCGCCGCGCGCGCGTGTGTGTGTGTGCGTTGAGCTCCTGCCACGCGCGCCGTGAAACACAGTGACTCGCTGACACAGATGAGATAACTTAGTTATCAACGTGAATACTCTTTAATTTAATCACCAACACAGACCCCGCATGCGATGTGACCGGGTCGGACGGGTGCAGCCGCTCATCTTCTAAAATAGCGCTTATAACAGCGGAGTTATGAAGTATCTTTGTGTCCTCAACTTTAAAAACAAAAACAGAGTTGTTAGTGCACTAAAAACAGCGTAACTCTTGGAAAAAGGAGCTACTGGCAGCCAGAACTTAGATAAAAACGGAGCAGGTGGATCTCTGCTGTCTGCCTCTACACACAGCTCAGCTCAGCTCAGCAGTACTGCGCTGAAACCACTCCCACGCGCTGACACGCCCCCACAGTTTCAGACCAAGGGAAAATAATGTATTTTCATGATTTTTGACACTTAATTTTATAAGGAAAACAATGTTTTTAATCAGTCAGATTTATATGGGTGATTAATAACACATATTTATGCCATGTGACAAACTAAAAACACACATTTAATTTCACTTTACACGGTCTTTAATGATTGTAGAAGCTATTTGTCTTCATTTCTAAATTCATTATTGTGAAAATAATAAAAAATTGGCTTAGGGACATAATGGGGGAAAATATTCAGATTTATCAAACCACGTTTTCGCTCACTTTTCTTTCATACATCCAAACAAATGTGGAATTGAGTCAAAGCTTTATTAAAAATCTTGGGATTCTTTTGGGGTTCAGACCTGTAATTACTGTTAATTTGTTGGATCGGGTGGGGTTTAGAGATGATGGCTGCGGGCTGGGGCCAGGTCGGTTTGGATTCTTTGGACCCGAGTGCAACTCTACAGTAATCATCCTAGACACTAGTTAAGACACCTAATCCCTAATTGCTCCCTGGGCGCTTACATAGTTGCCCACTGCACCACCTGGTTGTATCCCTGGTGCGATAGGTTAAATGCACAGAACTAATTTTGCCATTGTATGGGAACATAAAATGATGACAACACATAGCACTTATCCTGCAGCCATTGTCCTCAGCGAGTGCTGCCATAAGCCTCAACCCCTCCTAAAGCTCTGACAGACTGTGGCCTTATGCAGCCACTGTAGCCAGAGCCGAGAAGAGACTCACTCTACCTTCATACACTTCAACACTTGCTCTTCTCAAGGGCGGACGTCTCCTCTCGGTCTCCGCTTTGCTTTTGCTTTGTCTCGTCTGTGAAACTGTCTGAGAGCCTCTCTTCTACAAAATCTTCAGAATCATAACTATGGACTTCAATTTGGTCAGTTGGTCCCTCAACACAACTGATAACATTTCTTCAAAGAGAAGACAGGCTGTAGGCGAGCCGAATTGCCCTGTTGGCATAAACACAGCTGGATATCTCATCGACTTGGAAGACTTGATGACGTGTCTATCTCTGCTGTCATCTGTGGATCTTAAGGACACATATTTAATTGGATTTATGATAACTGGTTCCTGCCTTTTGTATTCGGCTGGTTCCTGGTCTATCAACACACAAGGAAGACGTCAGCGGCTAATCTGGACCTGGTCAGGCTGCCTGCTTTACACAATGGCTTGGTTCATGTCTCGAGAATCCAGACTTTTGGCTGAATGGATTAGATCTCAGGGATTCTCTTAGATATGTTCCATTGGTATGGCCATTTTAATTTGGACATTTCGGAAGCGAGTGGACCAACACAGACTGAAGGTAGATGTCATTAAAGTTCTGCCTGCCCCCAAAACAATAGTGTTTCTCTGAAATTTGGCTCCTGACTGGCCTTGACAGGTGATCTTATCTCAACACGCCTGCAGAAGTTTTGTAAACCTGACACTCTCACCCCTCACAACTAAGGATGGGGCCGATCTGTTCCAGTATGTGTATCCGATACCAGCATAATATAAGTATCGGATATCGGATCCAACCTGCCGATATTTCCGATCTAGCTTCAAAGAGCACTTGTGTTTCATCACATTCTGTGACTGCCATCTTAACATTGTTTGAATTAAACCCAATGAAGACACTCTTGAGCCTTACAACAGGAAACTCACTAACTTTAACAGCACACAAGAGGCAGGTCTATACCACACACATGTCCTTCTCACTCATGGTGCAGCTGGAAAATCTAAAAAACTGCTAAGCATGATGGGAAAGATAACACAGCCTACTCCCCTTAACCACTAAGAGAGTGGATTTTGTTGTCTTTCCCATAATGCTTAGCGGCTTTTTAGTTTTCCAGCTTTAGGTGCAGCTGGAAAACTAAAAAACCACAAAGCATGATGAGAAAGACAAAAAAATCCACTCCCCTTAACCACTAAGGGAGTGGATTTTGTTGTCTTTCCCATTATGCTTAGCAGTTGAGAGCACACATGTCTCTGCATGCTCCTCCTGGGCCTGAAGGCAGCCTAACATGCATGTTTTTGAACATGTGAAGTCAATAGTGTGCAGCTTCCAACAGGATGGAGGAGAAGAGAAGAAGGAAGACTTAGAGCTCCTGCTGAGGGAGCACTGGACGAGAGCTCACTCTGAAGAGTTCACAAACACCTCTCCTTTCCTCCTGTCACATCAATCAAGTGATGCAGCACATGCAGAGAGCTGCTGTCACTTGTGGCAGTGACATGAAGAAAAGTGAGCGAGACATTTTCTTCTAAACAACATCACTTCATCATTCTCCTTTCTGGCAGCAGGAAAGAGAAGCAGGTGAAGTGTGAGAAAATAAATCAACATCAAGTTATAAAGTTTTATTTTCTTCTTTACTTCTTAAATGCTGACATAAGTGGAGCTCAGGAACTGTTTGGTTCCTCCTCATGCATGTCATGTTGTGGAATGATGAGAATCAAACTCTTGAACTCTTGAGACTTGCAACAAAGGACTGGGAGCAGAGCAGCTGCACATGTTCAGGTTGTGCAGCTGCTCTTGGAGACTGAGAACATGTGAGAACCTTTAGTTTCTGTTCTACATGCATCACTTTGATGCTTCCATCAACTTAGAGACAAATAAAGAGGATTCAAACCTAAAGATTCACATCAACAAGGGACAAACACCTCTGCTGTCTTACTATGAACTGTTTAGCACCACCACCAAAGTCTGTGAGATATTTTTCTATTTTAAGGACTCATTGGCGGATGAGCCTCTATAGGAAAGTTTTTTAATATTTTTTAATCTTTTTATTTATCCTTATTTTTATTTATTTTTATTTCCTTATTATATACATATATGGATCTTACATTGTGTCTGAAATAAAGAAACTACTACTACTATCCACATGCACATCAATTATCCACGTGCACATCAACCTGTACGGGGCGGTGGGTTTTGTCGCTGCAGGGCGGGTCTGCAGAACCTGAACCGAGCTGCTGTTCTGCAGAGCTGGTGAGTAAAATGTTTCAGTACTGTACAGTACATATACGTATGTTGTTAAAATGTTTCAGTACTGTACAGTACATATACGTATGTTGTTAAAATGTTTCAGTACTGTACAGTACATATACGTATGTTGTTAAAATGTTTCAGTACTGTACAGTACATATACGTATGTTGTTAAAATGTTTCAGTACTGTACAGTACATATACGTATGTTGTTAAAATGTTTCAGTACTGTACAGTACATATACGTATGTTGTTAAAATGTTTCAGTACTGTACAGTACATATACGTATGTTGTTAAAATGTTTCAGTACTGTACAGTACATATACGTATGTTGTTAAAATGTTTCAGTACTGTACAGTACATATACGTATGTTGTTAAAATGTTTCAGTACTGTACAGTACATATACGTATGTTGTTAAAATGACGTCAGTTTAAGAGATTAGAACATTGTAAGAGTGTGGGAAGAGTTTCTAAAGCCTTAAAATGTATAGAAATACTAAAATAAATACAATGTTCATACTTCACGGTTCTTCACCTGTCACGGTGGGGGGGATGTAACACCCACAATAATCCAGGGACTACTGTATAATCTACTCTGTACTTATGGCAAGCTTTTTACCATATAATGAGGGGAGGGCTGGCCATAGGGAGGTTCAGGATAATTCATGAACGTCCGGTCAGTTCCAGGCTGAACCTCAGTAAATGTGTGGTGGAAGGAAACCTCCCAGAAGTCCATGAGCCCAGACCAGCTGCTCCACACCTTCCAGACTCATCAGGACCTGCAGATGTTTAGGAAGCACCACTCCAGATGTTCAGACGTGTTGATGTGATGAAGCAGACACTCTCTGAGGCTCTCAGGCCTCCTTCACTCAGCTGCTCCTCCTACAGCTTCTCCAACAGAACGGGCCCACCAAGGTCCAGACAGACTCTCCAGAGCAGCTTCAAGCAGCATGAAGACATCCTGGAAATGCAGCAGGAACATCTGGAAGTCTTCTCCAGCTGCTGAACTCAGCTGCTTTCTTGCCTGTTGAACGTGGAGCAGGTCAGAAGCTCCTGATGTGGGACTGAAAGCTCCTCAGCCTCCTCACAAAGCCTCACTTTGTCTTCTTCTCTCCTCTTTTCTTTCCAGTCGGAGCTGTAGTCTGATCACTCTGAGGTGTGTAGAAGTTCAGTCAGTCCATCCAGATGTTGGTGCTTTGGAACAAACAGTAAATATCTAACCTGCAGCCTGATGGCTGAAAGATTAGTGTGAAAAATCAACATGTTGTTTGAACAGGTCGTATGAGGCGTTGGTTGAAATGAAAGCAACACAATGAGACTCACACAGCACAGGTGGAGTTAGAATATAAAGTTTATTAAAGCTGGAAGCAGCCGAGCTGCACCAAGTCCTCTCCAGCCCCCTCTCCTCTCAGGGGGAGGGGCTTGGCTGCTCACACCTGCTGATGGTTGCAGTAATTGCAGGTGAGGCTTCTATCTGACAAGCAGAACTCCATGTTTATGATTTTACAAAGAGATGCAGGAAGTGAGAGACAAACCTGAAGACAATCCTCATTTGAAAGTTGAAACATGGAGACTGTGAAGACGTTCTCTTCCATGAGCACTAAATGATTTTAGAGACACTGCATTGACGTCCATTCTGATGAAAACTTGAAAAAGTGCTGAGTCTTCAAGAAAACAGAGAAGGACCTGGATCCTCTGCAGTTTGCTGATAGAGCACCCAGAGGAGTCGCTGTAATGAAGCTGCTTTTAAACACGTGCAGGGAAAGAGAACACGTGCACAGCTTTTATTCACTGATGTTTGTCTGTTTGACACGGTTCAAGGTCACCTTGGAGCAGAGAGGCTTCTAGAACATTTGATGCAGCTTTGATCCTGTGGGCTGCTTTGACACTTTTTCAGGGTATATGCAGGAATAATGAAGTTAATTTCAATACCTTTTCAAGACTTTTTAAAGACCTTCCAAAATAAATTCAAGACCTTATCGTCACTTTGTTTTATTAAGCAACAAATCTTTGATTTACAAAACTGCTGTTGTTTTCAATTACTGTAAATCTGTGAATCTCAAACCTACAACAGAACTGAGATACAGTGGAAAGAAAAAAGTTCAAAAGAAGAAACTGAACCACGACTAGGTTTAAGAAAATATAGCTTAGGTTACAACAAGACTCGTAGCTATTTTAAAGTAACTTGGTTGAACAATGGCGAATAAGAAATAAACACGGTTATTCTCGGCGACAGGCCTCAGCCATTCTTGAAAATCAGGCATCTCCAGCCACTTTGCCTCTATACCAACATCAACTACCTCATACATATACTGTGTACATTAACTCATATGCTGCTTTGCCACTCTTTGCAAATGTCAATGCTAGAACCTTCAGTTTATTTTATAGATATACTTTTTATACTACTATGCAAAAACTCAGGACAGTATTACACTTTTATTATTTCATTTTATGCTTATGTTCATTAAATGTTTAGTGTTTTAGTGTTGGTGTAAATTTTCATACTTTTATACTACTATGCAAAAACTCAGGACAGTGTTACACTTTTACTATTTTATGCTTATGTTTATTAAATGTTTCAGTGTTTTAGTGTTTAAATGGTTACTGTTGCACCGAGGGACTGAGAGAAACGCAATTTCAATCCTGTGTATGTCCTGTACATATTGCAGTTCTGACAATAAAGTTGACTTTGACTTTGTTCTCACGGTCTCGCGGCAACTTACTCAAACACACAAGCTCAACTTGGAGATAAAGCAGCCGTGCATGCGCACAAGATAGGCCTAGCCGTAAAGGCTGTTGTAACCTGACACCCTAAATTTGTGCGAAGCGGTTTCCGAATCATCCGCGGTGAGGAAAACAAATATTAGTCATACATACTTTTTG
>JBBPBX010021390.1:0-10472 GCA_038048925.1 Garcialebias charrua
TGCCTTTGTGATGGCTTGGTTCTTGCCTGTGTACCCAGACTCAGTTGCCTTGGGCAGAATGGATCAGATCTCGGGGATTTTTACTCAGGTACGTTCCATCGGTGTGTGGCCACATAATTTGGACATTTTCGGAACCGTTTTTGGACCAACACAGACTCAAGGTAGATATCATTATGTTCTGCCTGTACCCAAAACAACTGTGTGTTTATCTGAATCTGGCTCCCCCGGCTGACGAAGGCCACCTTATCTGAATTAGCCTGGAGGACATGTAATCTGACGCTCACCCCCCGCCCATTGGGGAACTCCACCGTCAACCAGAGTGAACCAGCTGAATAAACATTCTGTCCTCATTTCAGGACTCTTGGATTCTCATTAGCGTTGACCTTGGCCATTCCCCGACATCCTCGACAATGTTTACAGATCTCATCGTAGGGAGCTGGCTGATTATTCCATCCTAATCAGAACTCTTACAGTGCCCTTGAGAGCTTCTATGAACATTGCTCATCGTTCTCGGTGTCTCCCCCCCTCTGTAGAACGTCTACGTCACTATGTGCTTATTTGTGCGAGGTGTTTTTTAATATTATAATTTTTTTTCCTCAGGCAAGAAGAAAGATTTTAATAGGAATTTTTTCACTTCCATTTCCTAATGTGTCTAATTTCATTACTTTTTGTCTGTCTAAGCAGATCTCACTTGTAATGAGTCTTTGAGGCTCAATGTGACTTATCTGTCTAAAGGTTGAATGAATGAAAATATATGTTTTGAACCATTTGTGGAAGCAACTCAAAGATGAAACCAGACTATTTTTCTAAAGAAATTAATCTTCCTCTGCTTTACCATCGTTGATATGACCTTTGACTCTGTACTCTTAGGCATGCGGCCGAGCAATTAGCAATCTCTATTGCAGTTAATGCAGGCGACTAGCAGCAGAAGGAGCGCTGAGCCGCTTGGCAAAGAAAAATGAGATAATCAGCATAGAACAAGGAGAAGAACTTGTTCTTTCAGGATGTGGAGTCGGGGATTTTCCTTCCCTTGGGCCAAGAGTGAGCATCCCTCAGCAAGCGGAGCAAGAACAGAATTCATGACGCATTACGCTCATCGTCTGAGAGACGGGTCTTAAAACTGAGAGGACACCAATACAGACAGCACGAGAGGGGAAGAGCAGCGTCCTTCAGTTTTCTCTCCTTGACAAAATTGAACTGACAAAGTCTTTTGGTTACTGTGTCGTACTCGTTTTGGACACAAACTCGTTAGTTTTGTTTTAAAGCACTAGTTGTGGAATAGTCAAAATATCAACACTGTTAAAACACAATTCATTCATTTGTTCATTGTTTTATATGACAGGAACTGCAACCCTCATCTATACAGAGGAGCACCCCCACCACCACCACCCCACAAAATTAAAAGTCAAATGTGTGACTGTCAAATTGTCACACATAAAGACACGTGACGGAGCTCTTTATCTGCCTGCAGGCTTTAACTCCCACACACAAGACAAGAAAGGCCTGCTTCGCCTCCAACAAACCGCTCGGCCGTGCTCTGCAGGGTTATACTGTATTCAGGGTGAAGGTAATGAATTTGTTCTTACCGCGACCAACAAAGTGTCAAATTCTTCTACATCAGTCAGTGAGTGAATGAACCGGAGGTAAAGTAAAAAATGTACAAGTTATTTTTAAAGTGAAATCTGCAGTGAGGATGATAATTGCTATGGCTTTTATCAGTAAAAAGAACAAATGCAACAAGGCATGCACACACAACTGAGCTCAAATGCACAAAGAATGAAACACTAGTCATATAATGTGGTCAAAGACTGTAAAAAAATTCCTCTGTATGCATGGTTTAGGTCTGTAATGTTTATTATGTTATGAAGCATCAGCTTACATTGCACTGTATCTTCTGTATTCATTTAAGTTCATTGCCATTTTATTTCTTAACTGATATTTTAGACTAATTTCATGTTAATGGCAGGGCTGCAAATTTTATTTACTGTACATTTAATTTACTGTATTTTTTGGACTATAAGACACACTTAAAATCCTTAAATTTTCTCAAAATCAGCAGTGAGCCTATAACTCTGCAGTGCCTCTGTGTGTTGTCTCTGGACATGCTCACGGTCCTTGCGTCCCCCTCCCCCGCAGAATTTCGGCATCATGATGTGCTTGTGTGCGAGTTTTTTCCTCTTCATTATCATGCTGTTAACCTTCAGCCAAAGATTAGTGTATGTTAGGAATTGTTTTTTTCGTCTCCAAACACTATGTTGTCATTTTCACCATTTTTGTCAGTCCAAACAGGTCTCACTTGTAAATGAGTCTTTGAGGTTCAATGTGACTTATCTATTTAAATAAAGGTTGAATGAAAAAAATAAAATGATAATAATAATCAGGTGTGCCTTATGTATTAATTCTGGTTGTGCTTAATGACCTCAAACCAATTTTATGTGGTTATTGTGAATGTGTTGAATAAAGTTTGACTTATCTGTTTTGTTTTGATTAATGCATCTTATAATCTGGTGCACCTTATTTATGAAAACAGACCCGTTCATTGCTATTGCATATTATAATTTGGTGCACCTTATAGTCTGAAAAATATGGTAGTCAGAATGTATGTTTCCTGTTGGTAGGTGCAAAAGAGCCAACACTGTACAAATCTGTTGATGCACGCTCATGGACATCGTTTTTCACACAAGTTTAAATAAAGGTAAATATAAGAGCAAAGTCTTGCAGCATTTAGTGAAATTTGGAAAGAACCCTTTAAACATTTTACAGATAAAACCAAATGGTTTTATATTTAATAAGCTGGAATGTGTAGCAAAAACATCATGTAAATGTTTTACTCTTAATTTTTGGTATTTCTCTTTACTAAATTAAAAGTTTGCATTAAAATGTATGTTTTAGACAAGTTTCTTTTACTGTATTTTCCAAATTGTTACACCTTTCATATCTGTCTGCTGTGTACTATAATTTGTTTTAATGCAAAAGGAGTTGTTTCACTTTTCAGCCCTCACCATAGTGACGTGAAGTAAATAAAAAAGTAACTTGAATTAAATCAGAAGCATCAAAAGCGTCACAAAGGGGATTGATTTCTCCCTTGTCTCTGACGTTCCAGTTCACACCAGAGACGTCATAATGCATTGATCATTGACTTCATGGCAGCTGCAATATTTGAACCTTTTTAGAGCGGGGGACACTTTCACTCAGACCTGCACAACTGTCCCATTTTATTCACCATTGTGTGATGGTGTGGTTAATCAACCAGAGCAATAACTCCTTTAAATTGTCTACCTCACTCAGCCACGTTTCATCTTTACGATGATTTAAAAGTCTATCATTCCTTGAAGAAATGCGTCTTATCATTGTCTTTCATGCCAGAGTTTTAGACCAGGATCATCATGTTGGGAAAAAGAATTATAGCTATTTTGGTTCAAACATGACCATGATCAAATTTTGTGAATGACTCCCAGTCCCAGTTACTATCACATTAAATGTTAGCTTAATATCTGTACAACTTACTGAGTTTTGACCATTTTTGTGTTAGCTAATGTGGTGTCCATCATCAATTGAACTGTATGACTTTCTTAAAGTTCATCAAGTTGTTCATGAGATATTTTGCTAACAGACAAACCAAGTTAACTCCAACAGATAAAGTTTGGTGCATAGATCTTGTACAATGAGTACTAGTAGTACAGGTATGTGCTGTGAGTTGCTAATTCCAACACTATCTGTAAAAGTGATTGAATTTTAGCCATCAGTGTGTTTTTAAAATCAAACAACTGCGGCGGCCATCTTGAATTGGACTGACACTAGAGTTAAGGAGTTGCAGCGAAACATCCATGTTTATTTCCTGCAGGTTTCAATAAAATGGATCCAGTGATTGGTTCATGATGCAATACTTTTGAAATATAAATGGACTGTACTTAAATACTGTAGCAGCGTCTTTCTGTCTTATCAAGATAGTCAAAGTGCTTTACACTACAATCTGTGCCCTCATTTACCCATTCATACAGCACTCTACTATATCTATAATCAGTGCTTTATCACATCATACACCGATGGGACACACATCGGAGGCAACAAGGGGTTCAGTGTCTTGCTCAGGGACATTTCGGCATATGACTGCTGGTGGAATCAAACCTCCAACTCTTACATTGGAGATTGACTGCTTTAACCATTCAGCCCCAGCTGCCCCTGAGTCAGACTGTGTTGACTCCAGATGGTTAATAGTAAAATTATCAACAAAAATCTTACACAATCTGAGAGCACTTAACATGTGTGTTGAGGAATAGTCTCAGCTACTACCACACTAAATTTAAGATCTGTGAAATTGGCTGTTGTAGCCATTTTTTTAGTGTTTTTAAGTACTTCACAGTGACAACCAGCTTGAATCAGGTTGACACTAAAAGTTAATGAGTAGTAGATGTGTTTTTTATTGTTACTTTCAGCTAGTTTAATTAGTTTGGCTAGTGGTTGATGAGATATTTTGGTAACAGACATGCACACTTGGTCTTTTAGCAGCGGGCACTAACAAAACAGATGTCTTCATGCATATAAGGTACAAAAGTCTTATCGTACCTCAGCGTTACTTAGAGCAGTGGGTAAAACTAGACCCTTATGAGCACAAATAAAGAAAAGCTATTGATTTTCCGGCTCATTAAAATTATCCCACAGGTGCGTTGTCTATATGGGTGTTTTCTGAGCTTAAACACTTTCTGTAAAGTTGGGACAATCGGTCTGTAGTAGCTGAGTCAATGAAATATTGGAGATCTCTGTGTAATACATTTTGAAAAACTCCTAAAGTCAATCTAATTTGTGTTCTGGGATGATTTGCCAACATTTTTATTTAGCTATTTCATTCCCCGCAACATTATTCTCACAACCTGTGTTTGCTACAGAGAAGCTTTTAATAGTGGATCAATATTTCCTATTGAGCGGGAATGAAAAAAGTTTGGTTGTTGTGTTATCAAGCAGCAACGTGTCCCTTCTAGGCCGCACACTGACGCACGCACAAGCAGACACAACAATCCTCAACCTCTCAAATCGCATCAACTCGCAGCCCGTCACAGAAAACAGTCGCACGCAGCCGTGCGCCAGCGGCTCTGCGCCGACGACACTTGTTCACAGAGGAGACTCCTGCAGCCGCTCGCATTCATGCTGCCCATGTCGGTTTGCGTCCTACAACGAACCATTTGCTAGAACATGATGATGAGAAGCTTTTAATTATCCTCCTAGAAATGACATTTGCTGCTCTCTGTGGGAAACAGATTGGATATCGGCTCTGTAAATTCCAGTTTGCGGTAGAAGCTGGTGTCACTTAAATACATCCCCGACTGAGAAATAGTAGAAACAATATTTGCATGTGATGAAATAAAAATAAAAAAAACACTATAACTTGATCTTATATGCTGTAATAGTGTGAAAAAGGCTCTCTGAAATATAAGGCACGTGTGCTACAGGCATGACACACAGATAAAAAGAAACACACACTGCTCCCTTCTTTTGTTGCTTCTCTTTCTTCTCTCCTTTAATCTAACACATGATTCAGCATGTCATGAGTCAGCACATTTTATGTGCGTGTGTGTGAGAGAGAGAGTGGTAATGCACCTGCGTCCCTGTCTAATTCTAGGACGAGGTCCTCATGGCTCCTAGCGCCTGGTTTAGTCTTTTCTGACAAGTGAACCACGGCCGGGGGACACCGTAATGCTCACTAATCTGATCTGGCTCCAAATTGTCTGTTAATGAGACACTGATTACTTTTTTTCCATTTTTTTTATATGGGATACAGTACACTTAAGCTTCTTTAACATTAAAAGAGCAACAATTCAATTTAAAGTAGAGATAAAGCAGGGGTGTCCAATCCAGGTATTCATGGGTCACTGTCCTGCATGTTTTGCTTCATTCCCTTCTCCAACACACCTGACTCAATGGTTGAATTACCTCATGTTCTGCAGAAGCCTGGTAATGCCTCATTAATTCAGATCAGGCGTGTTGGAGCAGAGGAACCTCTAACACAGGCAGGATAGTGGCCTTAGAGCACGTGGATTGGACATCCCTGAACTGTTGCCCGCGGTTGAACAGAAATCTGACTGATGGATGTCCTAGAATTTTTTTTTTAAGAAAACTGAAAAAGTTCCGTTTTGTTCTGTCCTTCATTTCAGAAAGTGAATCTCATACAATATAGATTAATTCCACATACCGTGAAATATTCTAATCCTTTATTTCTTGTCATTTTGATGATTATGGCTTACAGATATGAAGAAAAAAATTAGTTTTAGAAAATTAGAATATTCCTCAGCCGACTTTTTGTACTTTTGTCAGTGTGATCAGGAGCTAAGTCCTGCTGGAAAATGAAACCAGCATCTCCATAGAGCTCGTCAGCAGAAGGAAGCATGAAGAGCTCTAAACTGTACTGGTAGATGCTACGTTGTCTGTGGACATTAGAAAGCTCAGTGGACCAGCACCAGCAGAGGACATGAACCCAAACCATCACTGACTGGAAACTTGACTCTTGACTTCAACAACATGGATTCTGTTCCTCTCCACTCTGCTTCCAGACTCTGGGACCTTGATTTTCAAATGACATGAAATATACTTTCATCTGAAAAGAGGACATTGGACCACTGAGCAACAGTCCAGTTTGTCTCCTCAGCAGGTAAGAAGCTTCTGATGTTGTCTCTGGTTCAGGAGTGGTTGGACGAGCAACGAGACATTTGTAGCTCATGTCCAGGAGTTAATCAGCTGATTAGGGTGTGACATGATGAGTTTTTAATATTGAACCTCCTCACAATGTTCTAATTTTCTTAGACAGTTAAGTTTAGTTTTTCATTATTTGTAAGCCTTAATCATGAAAAGTACAAGAAATAAAGGCTTGAAGCATTTCACTCTCTGTGTATCTACAAAGTATGTACAAAGTAATATATGAGTTTCACTTTCTGAAATGATTGGCAAACACCTGAACTTTTTTTTTTTACAATATTATTTTTTTCAGATGCACGTGTATAGTGTCAATCATTTATATGTCATATTCTATAAAAGTTGGAAACACTTTAACAAACAAAACAAAATGACATTAAAACCAAAACTATGATCCTGACTGTCACCTAATGGGATCTTTTAAAGGATGTTCAGTTGCAATTAAGTATACATTATGTTTATTTACGTCAGTTTACAACTGAAATTACTGCAGGGCACTATAGAAAAAAATCAAATTGAACTTTTAACATATTCTTGTTTAGTTTTTTTTTTTTTACGATATATTATTTGGTAAATCCAAATTTATTCAGCTTTTTTTAATTTTTAGCAAAGATGGGAAAACAATTCTAGGAGTGTGAAGATATTTATGGAAAGAGGGAAAATGTGGTGAGACCCTGACTGTCAGTCTGTTGATATGTGTCTAATAAAAGAGAAAAGTAAAAACAGTGCAGCTCAGACTGTCACTCAACAGAATGGGTTATTTGGAGGACAGTGTTTTTTGATAGGTAGCTTAATTCTCCTCCTTCACAACGAACTGGATACCCAGGTCCGATGGCTTCCCCTTTCAGATCAATTTACAGAATTAGAGCCCGGCATCTAGGTTTTGGACAACAGATCTGTGCCAACAAACTCCGATGAAACAGATCGGCTGTGTAACGTTTGGCATCGGCTCCAGCACTTTATTTGTTCAAGTAAAGTCAGAAACAGAAAAATTACATTGGGATGCAAGAAGTTTGTATAATATCTATAAGAAGACATACGGACTGTGTGTTCAAAGTAATTTGAAGCGGTTACTTTGTAACGTTTGAACAAAATGACTGTATAATACTGCAGTCTATAAGGATCTACTAAGTTAAATGTCTATAAGAGGGCTCTGGAGTTTCATTTGATGGTGGTTATTGGTTTGACATTTTGTTTTATTTAATCATCAAATGAACTCGAAAGACTCTTGCTCTCATTTTGATCGTCTATTGTTTCTCCTTTTGATGTTCAATACAAAAGTAGGCAAGAGCTCTCAGTTATCTCCTATGATCATTACTGAATAAGGATTTTGTTGTGTTATTTTCTTTAAGGCAACATTTGCAAATATATCAAAGCATTATACAAAATTCAGTTTTATGAGTATATAAGATTTAGTTTAAGTGCAAAGGCAGACAAATTGAGCCTGGAGCCTCAGAAAGCGTAAAGCCCCCCTGAGGGCTGTTGCCCTGCCACAAGCCCAACCTGAGCCCTGCGACATGAGCCGGAATCTGGCAGGAGGCCTGGTGGTCATGATGAGCCAGATGTGGCACTGGAAGCCTTGGGGATTTTGCACAGCTGTTTAAAAATGTTATCGCTTTAGACGGTGCATTTAAAAAAAAAACTGAAAACCTTAAAGCTACATCGGTAAAGGTAATAGCGTAACTTAGAGAGGAAAATAAATATCTTTAGTACGACTCAAAGGTTGTTTGGATAATTAGTGCTGTGTCTGTGAGGGCATAAAATAATAAGAGAAACATGCATGTAGCCGGGTGAGAAACAAACAGGAACAAAGGGCTAAAGAGTTCTTGAAAGACCAAAAGAATACTAGCAAAATTAAAGAGAAAGGGGTGAAAATGCCATCATTAACTGTGCTCATTATTTTGGCAAATCGTTAAGCGCTCAGGTGGCAAACGAGTCCTTGGTGGGTCAGCAGAAAATCAAGATGCAGGAACGGTTCCAAAAGCTGCATATCTTTTATCACTTTAGCTGTACCCTTGAACTGTATTGCACTGGACAAGGTAATACTTTTTTTCTTGTTTTCATTTTGTATGTTGCCTATGTGTTGCCTGTTGTTTGTTTGTGCAGCACTTTGGTTGGCCTTGTCACTGTTTTAAGTGTATGTTATATTTAAAAACAACAGTTCTACACTCAGTAGCAAAGATGTACCTTACTTCTTTATAAAATACCAGTGAGTATGCTCAGACTTTTATCTCAATTTCATACCGCAAGGTAACTTAAGATGCCTGCTTTTGGACTGTGGCTAGAATCTGGAGTGCCTGAAGAAAACCCACACAAGTAGAGACAGCATGCCCTTGTATTTTACATATTTAAAGGCACGCTTATGTATTTTTAGTTGTCGATTTTTTTATGAAGCTAAATAAGTCTCTACAATAATTACATAAAATATAATATACAGTATTGCTGTTTTTTTAACATGTTGTTGTAAAGGTCTTCCATGTGGTAATTGTGGTGACTTTTACAGATGCAAATGACTGCAGTCACTGACGCAAATGAAAACGTGTAATGGGTGAGTCAGAAAGTCGTTTTTACCTATTTCATAAAGGTTATACTGACATGATATAACTGGAGGTTAGAAAATATATAAAAAATCTCAATATTAAAAAAAAATCATAGAAGAGAAAATCACAGCAGGCTGTGTGTTTTTAACTGTCTTAGCAACAGCTGATCCATAATGATAAGTACATAAAGTCTATGTTCTACCAGATGGATGTCTTTTGCTCCACATTAGAGAGAGCGACCACCAACAGTAAACTGGAGTGAAAATGATTGTTGAAGTGCCTCGTCTGCATAAAAATTTAACATTTAACATTTTGATTCTCTGGAACACTTCTAAGGTGGATTTGACTTTGAATAGATGCTAGCTGTGAGTGTAAAGTTAGATACTGTACAGAAATTTAGCTGTCATTTAAAAAAAATTATGTTTATGGTTGTAAAGGGTAATGCAAACCTACATTTATCCATCCATCCATTATCTTTACCCGCTTCCTCCTTTTCGGGTTGCAGGGATCGCTGGTGCCTATATCCAGCAGACAACATGTAATTTGCAGTTAACTCTGAATTTAATTATTTGAGTTGAGCCAATTCAGATGTATGTCAAGGTTCTTTATTGTCATTAGCATCACATGTGGTACATGAGGTGGAACGAAATTGTGTACACAGGATCCCAATTACATCCAACAATAGAAAAAATATAGTTTAAAAAGACATAGTAAGTAAGGATCTAAGATATAAATTAAGATATACGCTAAACGAACACCCAACGGTATGCTAAAAGATCTAAGTTATAAGTTAGTCACTAATAGTTCAAAACAATACACCAAACAACAGCAGCACGAACATGAGTTTTGTGGGTGGATGAGTAAAAATGGATGAATACAGCAGCATGAAATAATCAGCAGCATGAGATCCGCAGCATGGATAATCAGCAGCACATATCAACAATCAAAGCTGCATTATAGTGCTTTTTTTCACAGTGATATTCCTGGGATTAGGGGTTGATGAGTCTAACAGACTCATGGCAGAAGCTGTTCCTCAGTCTAGTGGTTCTACACTTAATGCTCATTGACCTCCTTTTTGAGAAGAGCTGGGCAAAAAGTGTGTGTGCTGGGTGAGTGGGGTCTTTCGTGATGCAGGTGACTCTCTTTCTGCATCTGGAGGTGTAGATGTCTGTGATGGTGGGGAGGCTAACTCCAACAGACTTAAAGCTCCGCTGACATCATCTTTTAACTTTCCATAAAATGGCACAA
>JBBPBX010021390.1:20461-32695 GCA_038048925.1 Garcialebias charrua
CCCCCCCCCCACTATGGAGTATTTGTGGGAATCAGTTTTGTTTGGTGGCTTCTCAGGTTGAGGAAGTCCTTTGGATGAAGGACGAAGTATCCAAGCAAAAAAGAAACAGTCCAGATGACCTGGCTGAACATACCGGTATTTGGATTTTACACCTGGATTATTGAGCAGGAACTTCAGTGATTTGGGAATTGTTCACGCTCGATGCCCTTCCTGATGCAAACTGGGTTCAAACCAGCAGCCCCAGGATTACAAGGCTGCAGCACTTAACCGCTGACCTACCACACTAAACCTAGCAAAATGCTAAGCTAATAGTAACAAAATACTATGTAAGTTGCAAAGTACTTGCGCAAAGCTAAAATAGCAAAATGCAACCTAAAATAATAATAACAACACACTCTACGCCACGTAGCAAAGCCCCAGTTTAAAACTAAAAGTAGTAAAAGGTTAGATAAAAGTACAATGACAATGTAGAGCAAGTAGCTGAAGTAGTATATGTTTTTAAATGAAGTGCACATCTTTTCTATATGGAATTTTCTGTGAATAAAGTGGAATATTTTGAATAGTATAAAAGTCACAAAACTCAGAAGTCATGAACAGAATGTTCTGAATGAGATGAACGTTTTGACATTTGAATGGTTTAAAAGCATAAAGAATGCTGAAGTAGTGACAGAACAGAGAGACAAAGAGACTAAACTTCTTAACAAACAGACCACAGTCCGTGAAGATCCACAACTTCTCCTCCTCCACCATTACCCTCAGCACTGGCTCTCCTCAAGGATGTGTGCTGAGCCCTCTTCTGTTCACTCTGCTCACATATGATTGTACAGCCACACTTCCAGGCTGTCATATTGTTAAGTTTGCAGATGATACAGCGGTGGTGGGATGCATCACAAACAATGATGAGTCCAGCTACAGGCAGGAGGTGGAACACCTGGAGAGCTGGTGCAAAGAGAATAACCTTCACATGAATGTGAAGAAGACAAAGGAGATGATTGTGGACTTCAGAAGGAACAAACACACCCACGCCCCACTGAACATAAGTGGATCTGCAGTGGAAGTGGTCTCCAGCTACAAATACTTGGGTGTACACTTGAATGATAACCTCAGCTGGAGCAACAACACCACCAGCCTGATCAAGAAAGGTCATCAGAGACTCTACTTCCTCAGACGGCTGAGACGAGCTGGTCTGAGCAGCCCAGTCCTCACCTCCTTCTACAGGTGTGCAGTGGAGAGCATCCTGTGCTCCAGCATCAACGTGTGGCATGGAGGCTGCACAGTTGAAGAGAGGAAAGCTCTACAGAGAGTGGTGAAGGCTGCACAGAAGTCTGTTGGAGTCAGTCTCCCCACCATCACAGACATTTACACCTCCAGATGCAGGAAAAGAGCCACCTGCATCATGAAAGACCTCACTCACCCAGCACACTCACTCTTTGCCCCACTCCCCTCAGGACGGAGGTTGAGGAGCATCAAATGTAGAACCACTAGACTGAGGAACAGCTTCTACCCTGAGGCTGTTAGACTCATGAATAAATAAATAATAAGAATAAACACTGCAAAATATCACATCATGCTGATGCTGATCTGTTTTCTTGTTGCTGTGTTCATCTGTGACCATCTGCTCATACAGACTCATGTTCGTGCTGCTGTTTATAATGATGTTTTTCTACTACATTAGGGCTTAGTGTATTACTAGTTGATGTTTTTCTTAGTTAATCCTAGATGTTATTACTGTTTTTCTCTTGCATTTGTTGTTGGATGTAACTGGGACCCTGTGTACATAATCTCGTTTTCATCACATGTACCACATGCGGTGCAAATGACAATAAAGACTCTCTCTAGCTGTGTTTCCATCCATTTTCATTTCGAATTTTGAGCTACCTCGCAAATATGTAAATACAAATTAATGCAGATCAGAAGTGTTTCCATCTACTGGCTTGAAGCGCTTCTTCCAAGCCGCGCACAGCGTCATTACGTCAGACGTCAGCGTCATTACGTCAGACGTCAGCGTCATTACGTCAGACGTCAGCGTCATTACGTCAGACGTCAGCGTCATTACGTCAGACGTCAGCACTGCGCATGTCTACAGTAAACAGGAAGTAGCAGTTGAAAACAGAACCCGGCCACACATCTCGTCAAAATGGAGAGAATATTTCAGGTACGTGTTGCTATCGGGCGAGTTGTATTTATTCTGTCATGCCAACTAGTTTTAGCGATGTTACATGTTGTCCGGAGCGGAAACAGCTGATCAGTCACGTGACGTGAATGTTCGCTACGGCAGCACGAGTCGGCAAATGTGTTTCCATCTGTCGTTTTGCGCATCTGCTCATTTTCGCAGATCCCAAAAACCACCTCAAGCGAGCGTATAAACTTTTTGGCGAACTTGAGAAAGTAAATACGGATTTTGCCGTTTCCATTAAGCTTTTCTGCTGCGATACTTCAAAATGCGCACCTAGAAACCTTGATGGAAACACGGCTTCTGACTCTCTCTGACTCTCTCTGACAAAGAATGAAGAGAAACAGGATCAAAGGTCACACAAATGCCTGGATGTTTGTATGGCAACTTCAAAATGCCCAAAGAAGTGACCTAGACACTCACCTTTCTGACTTGATTTGTCATTTTATGTGTGTTGGGGGTCCTCAGAGATACGTTGAGGACTATCACACAGTTCATCACTACCATGGTGGTCACTGACATCACAAACATCAGATACCTTCAGTCAAAAAGAGTCACAAGAGACGTCTTTTACTGCGCTGTTGAAGATCAGTGCAAGCTAAACGTCACATGAATAACCCACAGGAACTTACTTTTCAATGAGAGGCACAGCTTTTGATGTCTCAGGAACCTTTTTAGCAATGAGGAAGAGGAACACGGTCTGGCCCAGAAGGGTGACAATAGACATGAAGCACTTCTGACCCCCAGCTGTAAGATTCAGTCAAATGTACCAATGAAAGGACATTCAGAGGTAAAACGACACTGCTGGAACAGAGGCCTGAATATGTAGGAAACATCTGAACCTTTGGCAGGCAAGAAGTAAACCAGAAGGCCGAGGGAGGAGAAAAGCACAGAGGGAGCAATAATGTTGATGATGTAGAAGAGAGGCTTCCGCTGGATGATGAGGAAGAAAACTATCTGCTGGTGCTCCAGTTCATCTCGAGTGTACTGAGAGTTGATCACCTTCTTGGCTGGTCTGTGTTTGATGACCCACTCTCCATTCTCTAAAAAAAAAAAACATCAGAGACAAGGCTTGGTGAGTGCTATTGAAAACAAACCTTGATATTGATATTATTAAAATATTTCTGTACCTGTAAAAGCCTCTGGGTCAAACTCCACCCACTCCAGTGTGTAATTACCGGTATCATTTTTCTGGAGCACCAGCTCAATCTCGTTGGCACTGTAAGTCTGGGAGCTGAACACAGAGAGCAGACATGTGGACCTTCTCCAGAGAAAACACAATCACTTCGACTTGAATGACAGAAAGGGTTCATCTGAAAATAATTTTCTGTATTGGAAGCAGTAAACTCATTTTATGCTCAAAGAAACAAGTGGTACGCCAATGTCCCCCGTCACTGAGGAATCTGATCCATGAATGTTTTAAGTTTTCGAAATGAGTGTTTTTCTGCATTAGGTTTTGACATGGCAACCCAGTTTTTGATAGTGACCTTTTTATGCCTAGATTCAGCCACACACTAAAATGGAAGTCGGCATGAAGTTATCCCGCTCACAAGGTTAACATATATAGTGTACATATATGGCGGCAGCCGTCTTTGATTTTGACATGGCAACTCGATTTTTGGAAGGAATCTTTCTTACACCTAGTCAGCCACAACCAAAATGGAAGTTAATGCCTCACTTATTTTTAATGTTGTTGTGCTCACAACACCAGCAAACATTTATGGTGGCATCCATCTTGGATCATGACTTGGCAATTCAATTTTTGAAAGGAACCTTTCTTTACATGTTATGCACTAACTACTTGTGCCGCAGCTTTGGGTTAATTCAGTTCAGTTTATTTATATAGCCCCAAGTCACAACAGAAGTCTTCTCAGGGCACTGGAAAGAAACATATATAAAAATAATAAATTAACAGAAACATTCATATAAAATAATTATTTAACACTTTTTATCTGAGGAGCAGACTGCTTTGAATTTACAGTAACTCCATCACAAAAATCTCATCTTGAGCAAGCATGAAGGTGAAAGTGGTAAGGAAAAACTCCCTCAGGAAGAAGCCTTTAGCAGAAATAGGTTGAGGACAAGCAGCCATCTGCTTCAACCGGCTGGGTTTGGTAGGAACAGATATTCAATTATGGCAGGTCAAGAATCACATGTTCAGATAGAAAGAATATCAAATGAAAACTCTTGAATTTTAGCTAAACATTTAAGGAAATGGGGTCCCAAATGATAACCTATAATTGGTTTTAGCCAATAAAAAAATAAAACGTTTTTTCCTCCATTCAAGTAAATTCAGTTACGTCTTTGACAATAGAATTAATAAAGTGCTCAGACCACACACTGTTGATATTTGTCCTCAGAACAACATATGTTTTTTTTTTAATAAGCAAGAAAACAAGATGACCAAATTAGCAGCTTACCGGAAAACCATGGTGCAGTTCTGCCAGTCAAAGGGAAAGTAGTTTACAGTGATGGGACATGCACTGCGGTAGATGGCAGGAGGCAGCCAGTAAACACAGCCGTCAGGATAAACCAGTGCATTGCAGTAGTATGCTATTTCAAATTGTCCATCCACACTGCAAACAACAACAAAAATGATTATAGTACAGTTGATACTTGAGTACAAATCAGGTTTCAACCAGGAACATTTCATGTGCTGATTTAAGGTGGTCCCAGTCAGTCTGTTTATATCTGAACCAGATTTACAGTATTTTCTGGTGTATAGGTTGCACCTGTGAATAGGTCGCATTGTCCAATTATCACCAATAGATTGGAAAAATCCCTAGATAGGTCGCACCTACGTTTAGCTCTGCTGCAAATGTCTGCCACAGGAGCGCACAGCAAGGCTTTTAAGAAGATTAACACTTAAAAACAATTATTTGTTTGATAAAAATTATAGCAAATATATGTCTGAGCTGAACTTTTCCTTAATAAATGAACGTAATTGTGAAATGAGCTGGATTTAAACATTTGTTTCACCGAAAGTGATAACAAGCCATATATAGGTCGCACCGGTGTATAGGTCGCAGGCCTTGAAAAAAACCATAAAAAGGTGCGACCTATACACCGGAAAATACGGTACTGATTTTCTATTGATTTAAAATCAAAAATGAAACCTGGGTAGAAAAAAAAAGCTGCAATGTACTTGTGATAATTCTGACAAACATCATAAACCGGCAGTCATTATATGGAAAGTTCTGTGTAAGACTCAGGAAAATCTTGCTGTGATTCTTCTGTTTGCAAAGGTGTATCATTCTCAATCCAACATGAAATTAAGAAAAAAAAGTTTTGCTGACTACCTTAGTGTTTGGAAATTTTGATAATTTAGTAAAAAATGTTGAAAATTCTGGAGGATTTTACTATTATCTGATAAATTGTTGATAGATAAGTGTTTTGGAAGCCAGTGTAAAACAAAAACACATACGCTGCACCACCATGCTGCCTTTACAGAAATAAAATAAAAGAATATGTAGAGGTTTTTCTCAAGGTTGCAATAGTTTTACTAATTTTTTTCAGTTTCTTTGTTTTAAATTAATTTTGTGTGGGTTAAATAAAACACCCTTCTTATTAGAGAAGCCGTACCTCTTCCTGATGGGATCTGCATGAGTGTGAACACACTCACTTGTTCTCTAATATGATGTCAGGCAGCCAGATGTTTTGGGAGGGAACCCGCAGCTGAGACTTTATGTTCCCATATAGAGCTGATCGAGGTGGCTGGTCCCACCGAAGTCTGTAGTCACACCATTCCTGAAGACAAGACATCTCTTGGTTTGACCTTTGCCCGTTTTCATGAAAATACCCATCAGATGAACATATGAGTAAAGTCACCATTTCTATCCAAACACTGGTCATCAGGGCCTCCTCTTTCTCATTCTGAGGTAAGGAAACATTACAAGTTCAATAATCTGTGCAGTAACTGGTATTAATGAAAAAAAACATCAGACTGAGCAGCGATCACCAGAGAGATGAGGTTGGTAAGTGTCATCTTGATGAAGACCTGAGTGATGTTTCCATTCTTCTCCATTGGTCGGACATTTTTGTCATAGCCCTTCATCAAATCTTTGAAAAGTTCTCCCTCAAGATTGACGGCAGACACTTCAGGGAACACACACAAAGAAATGCAGTGATCCCTCCAGTTCACTTTTTGTGGCTTCACTATATCGCAGGTTGTTTAAACACAGATTTTTGTATTGTATGTACTGTACATGCTGTGTACTACTGTACATTCCTCTCATCATCATCACCTTCATCACAGTCTCCAAAGTATTTACGAGTATACAAAGCAAATGAAGTGTTTATGAGAATGGGAAATGTTAATAAGATCGTGGAAAGGGCTTATAAAGGCTTAAATATATATAAATAATAAAATAAATATGTATAACACCACTAATTCATAGATTTTCACCTATACCGCGGGGGCCTCTGGATCGTAACCCCCGCAATAGGTGACGTATCATCCGCATCCATCCATCCATTATCTTTTACCTGCTTCTTCCATGTTGGGTCACGGGGGTCGCCGGTGCCCATGTCCAGCAATCACTGTGCGAGGGGCGGGGTACACACTGGACGGGTCGCAAGTCCATCACAGAGTCACATAGAGACAAACAACCATTCACTCTCTCACTCACACCTGGACAGTTTAGAGTTACCAATCAGCCTAACATGCACGTTTTTGGTCAGTGAGAGGAAACCAGAGTACCCGGAGAAAACCCATGTATGCACAGAGAGAACATGCAAACTCCACCCAGAAAGGCCCACGGACCAGGATTTGAACCAGGGACCTGCTCGCTGAGAGGCAGCAGCTCTACAAGTTGCGTCACCGTGCTGCCTCTGTGAAGTATCAGTGTACATGTAGTACAATTTTTTTTAAATACACACTAGCACAGAAACCATTTTAAAGAACAAAAAGATATATTTTTATTTATTTATTATTAAGCACAGTATTATTCTGTCTTCAGTAATATACAGTAGTACCTCGTTTATCGCAAGTGTTAGGGTCCAGCAACACCCACCCCGCCCACGATAAGTGAAAACCTGCAAAGTGAAGACAGTAGTACAAGAGAAGAGAAGTGCAGCAGGACAGCCAAGAGTTAAACCTTCACGAAGCTGCTGCAGCACGGAGGAGAAACGCAGAAGAGAGCTTCTCCCTGCACCTGTGGGCTGCACACAGGTGCTAAATCATAAATTTAAAAAGAAATAAACAACTCATCCTGCAGCTCATCCATCAGTCAACCAATTGTGCGTCATGTCCAGTCTTACTTTGAAAAACCACAAAAGAGCGAGTCTGAGAAAGTATAAACGTGAAATAGTAAAGGACTACTGTAGAGCAAAGTTTGATAAAGGTATCACAATTTTGTAATAATCACATTTTTGTACCCTTTAAGAGATAAAAAGAAATATCCTTGGGAAGTAAGTAATTTCTTGTTTGTGATTTACAGAAAACAAATGGAGGCTTCTTATATTTCTTTACCCCAAATTAAAATCTCGCTGTGCAGAAAGTCAACACATAGCCCACGTTAGCAATAAGACATGCTTCATCAAACCCAGGGGTCCCTCACAGATGTGTACTCGGTCTTCAGCGTTTTAATCTGCTGACGCGTGACATGCCAAATTCAGCACAAACCAGCTTGTCGAGTTTGCTGATGACACAATGGGATTCAGCAGCAATGATTAAACAATTTATGAGCTGGTGTGAGGAACACAACTTGAATGAAAACAAAATTCAAGCGCTCATTGTAGATTTTAGGAAAATGTCTGAACATCAGCAACTCCTCTTTGTAAAAGGTCAGCAACACAAAAGTTTAAGTTTCTTACAAAACAATTGATCTCTCCTGGAGGTCAAAAAAATAAAAATACAAACACCTGGCTTGTAAAACCCAGAACAGCTGACATTGTGGTTTCTTTGAGAGATGACCCCTCTCAGTCCTCACTGCGTTATACCAGGGAGCTTTTACAAACTCCTTGATGAGCTGCATCATATTCTGGTACTTAAACTACAATGTAACTGACAGGAAGACTTTGCAACACGTTGAGAGTTGGTCTCAGTTCATAGAGAGAAAATATTTTCTTATTAGCAATGTAGCTTGATCATAAATCACGGTTAATTTAATGTGTGTGAGCAAGAGAGGAGGAAAAAGAGAGGTGTGTGTGCATATTAACATTATAAATGTCCAATTTCTCTTATTTGAATCATGCCATGCAAAAACTGTTTACAGCTGTGCGCTCCTACCTGCAGTAGAAATGATAAGGCCTCTTACAAAGAGAAGCAGAGAGCATCGAGGTCCGAAATCCATGAGTGTGTTTGCACAACACAGTCTGAGACAAAGCAGTGTGTGCACACACGAGCACAATTAGTTGGAGTTTTTTTTTTAAGGTTATCTGTGTGCACGTGTGTGAATGAAATCAGAAGTCAGTTGTGTGAGGTGTGAGGAGTTGAATTTAAAAGGATAATGGTGGGGTGGGGTTGATGACTGATTTTAGGATGAAATCCTGAAGTGTATTTTCAGCTGCTGCCTGCTGACACACACACACACACACACTTGTGGCTGCATTCCAGTGTTACACACAATGTGTTGTAACTGTTTGCAGCTGCTGCCATTTATTGTTTTGTGAGAACAATAAAATATGAGTTCCTAGAAGCAGATTTAGCACATAAGAGGTAAATGAAATGAACAACCTTCTATTTAAAAAACCAATAAAAAAATATCTCAGTGTGTTGAATACAGCAACAGAATTACAAAGTTAAAGAGACTAACACGGTCTGTGTGTGTGTATGGATGACCACAGTGTTCAAGAGAACAGGTGGTAAGTCCTGTCCACTTGCAGCCTCCGGTGATGACTGACTAGGGTTCTGGTAAAGTTATTTCATGTGTGAGTTCCTCTGTGTGTGGAACAAAAATACCTGCCGTAGAAAGCCCCACTTCCCACTCGCCCACAGAAACACACAAGCCCGAAGTCAAAGGTGTTAAGTTGCAACAGATGCATGCCTCTCTTTGTTTGTTAAACCAGGACGGGGAAAAAGTAGAAAACTTCAGAGTGTAGATAAAAGTTACTTCAGCTGATCATCACCACTTGCAAACAATATGGCACACTAAACGACTGATGGTGAATATAGTGGGGGTTGGCAGCTCAGGACGAGTCATTTCCTCAACAACAAAAAAAGAATGTTCTGCTCTTACAGCGCAGTCTCATAATGATTATTATGATATCAGGGTAGTTGGTGCACTTATGTATCTAAATTTAGAAACTATGGACAGAAAATGGGGGTACATTGTGCAGCAGCTGCAGTGTTGAGGGGGCAGATGTCCTTAAAGAGTGGATGAAATGAAATCAGATTGAAGTCACAAAGTTGAAGCAGTTAGTAAATTATAAAAGGGAGAGAATGATTATTCCCTGAGAGAACGGCAGCTGCAAACTACTGCAGGATTAGCAGTGTTATGGTCTCACTCGGATATCTTACTTGAAATGTTCATTTTCAAACCTTCAGCCTGACATATAGAGCTGTCATTTCTAACCCGAGCCTGGCCCAGATTAGGGCCGAGTCGGGCCATAATAATGTGCGGGCAGGACCGGTGTCAGGCTTTTGATTGCGTCAGCGGACGCGTGCAACTGACGGTCCAATTATATGGCAACATGACTTGCCATACTATCAACAGTCGCACGCGGTAATTTCACCATGCGCTGACTGGCTTTGAAAGAGGTTTTTAAAAAAAAAACTGTTCAGTTAAAGTAAAGAAAGACATTCAAACAAACGAGGCATCTTTGTTCTTTCCTTTAGAAAGAAGGTGGTGGTGTAATTTCAAAAAGATCCAGCTGAACTCAGCGGACGCACACGGCCGACAACCCAAACAGGTGAGATCCCAACATGTCCAACATGTCAGAGCGGGGTCCATGTCTGAATAATGCAGAATGCAGGCAGAAGCAAGGTTTTCATGTGCTTTGACAGCCATGAAAGGACAAACACCCCCTCAGCTCCGATCTTCTGCCTTCTTTTATTCATCCACATGTGTCCGCCGACCGTTAATAACTATATAAGCTGTCAAAGCTTAATACAAAATGTTGTGGGGTGGTGGGGGGTTGGGTTTGGACCTGTAAGTACTGTAAATTTGTCAGGTGGGGTTCGGAAATGATGGCTACAGGTCGGATATTTTGGGCCTAAATGCAACTCCACCGACACACCATTTATAGTTGTTTATTTATGTTTTGTTCTTTACAAAAATACAGATTTCTCTATACAAATAAATATTTCAAGAATGAAGATAATATAAACCAAATGTACAGTTTGCTTCACAACAGGCTCAACCTTTGTAAAAGACAATAACTTATTTTGTACAAATGCATAATTTAAACAAGCTTGCATCTGCAGCCACATAAAACGTGTGGCTGATAAACATACATTCATGATTCAAATCAACAATGAGCTCAAAATAATGCTTTAACCAGCAGAAGTAACGTTTGTGGCTCTCAGTCCATTATTTTTTTATCGTTTCTCTTTAGAGCTCTCTCGTGTAATCCAAAGTTAAGTCTTGAGAGCGTCCAGTGCCAAAGCTATAATCCTCGGCACACTGCGATAGAACGATTCGTTCTCCAGGCCAACGAGGCTGTAGAAGGTCAAAGGTCGTCCTCCCACCACAGCTTTGAACCGCGCCTGGTAAAGTCCTCGGTCGTTCTTTGAGCTTAGATCCACTAACACCTGAGGACCAGAGAACATCAAGTTACAGAGGTGCACTGAAAAAGTGTTGCAATTGAATCCCACCGGATTCATGTTCATCATTTACCTCCTGGAAGTTCATGCGCAGGTTCTTGCTCGGGATGTTTAGAACCCAGCTGTAAGCCTTTTGGACTTGGCTGACCTGCTGTGAAGCCTCTCTCAGTCCAGGACAAACTACAGAGGAACACAAACGAGTCTCAGTTTAGAAACGTCTTCGCACTAAGACGATGCTGGTTATTTTTAATAAAGAGTTGCAGCGGGGTGCATACTTTTCCCCTTAGCAGCAGAAGCCTGTCTCCTTTGAAGGCTCCTGGATCTCCTGTGAAGACGTCCATGTTCAGAATGCGAGCCTTCTCTGTGAGGATCATCGTGCTGGATGACCTCTGGGATGGATGAAGCTGTAGATTTCACGTCTGTTCCTTCCTCGTTCTCTACAGATGTAAAATCCTCTGTTGTAGCACTCCACTCTGCATCAGGAGAAGCATCTGTCTTGAACAGGAAGTTACTTTGTGGAGCATTTTCTGCCACAGCATCATCGTGTGTCCTTGATTTTTGATATTCCTCCACAAGGGCTATCAGAAGTGACCAGTGCTCTAGAGGTTTTGGCAATGAGGATGATGAACTGGAGTGGTCTGGTGCCCTGGTGGAAGGAGGGAAAAATGGGAGTTTGATGGGCAATCCTTCCTGAAGGTAGACTGGGTCCACATGAAGAAGAGGAGGAGCTGTTCTGGAGCCCAGCTTGGAGCGAAGACTTGAAATAACAGCCTGATACTGTTCTTCCAGCCGTTGTATTGAAGGATCTTGTGTCTGCAGATGACATGTGAAAATAAACAAACTAATAAATCAGCTTAAACACAATAAAAAAGACTCAAATGTGGGCAAAAGCAGAACGCAATGAGCAGTTTCCTCACATTATCTGGTGAGAATACACCAAATACACTTAAAAATACTGGAAAGTATTATTATTTTTATTCACTATGTTCTGTACCTGTAAGAAAAGGTTGTCCTCATTCTCTTTTGTTCTGGAGATGTCTGTGGATCCAGCCTCGTGCTGTTTATCCATATCATCAGCCATGTCTCTCAGGTATTCCTCCCAGTCATCCACAGAGGGTCCAACGTCCCTGAATAAAGCCGGCGGGAGTCCCTTATCTGCAGGAGTCACAGCTCCATCTAGCTGATCTGCAAGCAATGAAACTCCTGGCAAAATGTGCATCATGTATTAATAACTGTGCTGCACTAAATCTCAGTAGATGAGCATTATTGTACGTACATTAAAGGTGATGAGAGAATCAGCTGCTTTTGTACCTTTGTTGATCTGGGAGAGACCGTGGTTCAGCTTGAGATCCCTCCT
>JBBPBX010021391.1:0-15849 GCA_038048925.1 Garcialebias charrua
TATATATATATATATATATATATATTCCTACTAAATAATAACTATTTTTGCTAATTTCTGCATCCAGTCAGTTCATTATTTCATCTTACCTTAATTTTCATGTACCCCTGCCAAACCTAGAAGCTGGTCTATAACTTTTAAAATATTCTATTTACTAAGTCAGGGGTTACAATAAAAATTTGCGAGCCACCCATGAGAATATCTTTTCCTGACATTATCCCACGATTACAACTGGTTCAGAACGCAGCTGCCCGATTTTTAACCAGCACACGCAAAAGAGAGCACATTACACCAGTCTTGGCCTCCCTTCACTGGCTACCGGTTCATCTTCGAATCCAATTCAAAATTCTCATGTATGTCTACAAATCGCTGAACAGTCTCGCCCCCGCCTATCTCTCGGATCTGATACACCCATATGTCCCTCCACGTGCTTTGAGGTCAGAGGATCAGGTACTCTTAATAGTTCCAGAAACTCGCCTTAAGCGCAGGGGTGACAGGGCGTTCTCTGTAGCAGGCCCAAGACTCTGGAACGAGTTACCGCTGCTCATCAAACAGGCCCCCTCCCTCTCGGTTTTCAAATCCCGGTTAAAAACTCACTACTACTCCATTGCTTTCAATGCCAGCTGATTTGTATTGGATCGTTTTATTTATGATCTGCAATGTTTTTATGTTTTTCGTGTTGTACTTCATTGTCTGTGTTGCCTGTTGCGTGTTTGTTTGTCCAGCACTTTGGTGTGGACTTGTTCCTGTTTAAAGTGCTTTATAAATAAAATGGTATGGTATGGTATGGTATCTTAAATCTTACCAAATTGAAAATAGATATTATTGAACATGAATCCATGAAAGTCCCAAATGCTGTGATAGTAAGTGAATGAGCAAATTGAAGAAGTAACTGCGTTCTTAAAACAGTTTTGTCAATCTCACAAGTTGTAAAAGTAGATGATAAGGAATCAGAGTTTTTCCATAGCGTCATTTGTGAGTACAACTCAGGCATCGCCATTAGCGCTCTTGAGCCATTAGCGCTCTTGAGCCGTTACTGCATACTTGCGTATCCAACAGCGGGGATAGCTATAGGATACAATATCTTGCCAATGTTTATACGCATTGTGTAGGAAATGACACAACCAAATCGTACCTCACTGAAATTAAATACCTAGCTAAGATGAGTGGCAGAGATTTTGCAGATGTTCTGAAGGACATGATGGCACAGATTGCTAAGTCAATCAAATAAACTGAAAATGACCCAACAGAGCAAGTTAACTTACCCGAGAACCCCCCTACATCTTCCAGGGTCGAATCTCAGCCTTCAATAGCTGACTCCAATATTCAAGATACACAACAATCGAGCCAGTCAAATCGCACTGCGAGTAGCCCAGCTCATAGCTTTCACATGATTTAAACCCTTCAGAAGTGCAGTGTGCGGTAGTTGAGCACATTGTGAAAAGAGAAGATTATTCAGGGCAACAGTTCTCACAAAAACTCAGAGCTTTTTCTGGCAAAGACCACGACCAGCATATGAGCCAGATTATGATAATTGGCATTCTGGTGTAGAACTGCTCATGAGTGATCCTTCCATTTCCAAAGTGCAGCAATCTCGAAAGATCCTTGAGTCTATCTTACCCCTTGCAGCTGATGTAGTTACTTGAACCCTAACAGCTCACCCACAGAATATCTTAAGTTATTAGACTCTGCCTATGGGACAGTTCAAGATGGTTGAGAGCTATATGCCAAATTTCTTAACACATTCCAAAATACAGGTGATAAACCATCGGCTTACTTGCAACGCCTTCAGGTAGCCTTGACTCACACTGTAAAATGGGGTGGTGCCTCAAGCAATGATTTTGACAGACTTCTCATCACTCAGTTCTGTTGAGGGTGATAGGATGATCCCCTTCTAACTGCACTCCAGTTAAAACAAACGTGAGAAAACCCACCAACCTTTCCTGATCTCCTTCTCTTATTGCGCACCGAAGAAGACCAAAATGCTACCAAAAATATGCGAATGGGACAACATCTGAGCAGTACAAAACAAAAGGTCACATTCCACCTCAAAACAGCAGAAGGCTGCTCAAATGAAAATGATTGCACAATTACCTTAAAGGAGCTGTATGTAACTTTTCTAACAATATATTTTTAACACATTTCTTCACTCTGTCACTACCTCCTGACATACTGGAAGGATCCTTTTATGATCACACGACGACAGTCCAAAGTCCACCCTGGTCTGATCTGTCACTCCGGAAGAGACGCCACTCCAGCAGACGCCTGTTCAGATGAGCTGGGCGTTAAGCCCAACTCGGCCCGCAGGACGCCCCACGCCCCACGCCGTCCAGCCAGCGGACACCGATACAGGACCGGTCGGCAGTCAAACGACCCAGATGGAGGGCAGCACCAGTCGGGACCATCCGGAAAGCAGCAAACACACCGCAAGGACAAACAGCAGCGAACTAAAACAATAAATATTTGACATTAAAATCTACAAAAGTATAAAACAGACAGATAAATTGGCGCTTACTCACCACCAAGTTTCACCTCTAGCAAGAGGGAAACCTGAAGCTTGTGCGACCAAAAGCGCCCAGCTAGCGCGTGACACAGCCAGCTAAAGCCGCCGGAAGGCAGATGACGTGTGTCCACCCCTGGAGGCTGGCTCCGTTTTAAACAGGAAGCCAGCCCCAGACCCACCAATCACATTGCAGCAACTGGTGGTGCGTTTACTGTCCGCAGGACATATTATCACATATGGAACTATCATTTTAATATATAATGTATACAAATCTTTGTCATTCAAAAACTTTTACTTCATACAGTATTGCTGGTATAATGCTGGTGAAGATTCTCATATATATATATATATATATATATATTCCTACTAAATAATAACTATTTTTGCTAATTTCTGCATCCAGTCAGTTCATTATTTCATCTTACCTTAATTTTCATGTACCCCTGCCAAACCTAGAAGCTGGTCTATAACTTTTAAAATATTCTATTTACTAAGTCAGGGGTTACAATAAAAATTTGCGAGCCACCCATGAGAATATCTTTTCCTGACATTATCCCACGATTACAACTGGTTCAGAACGCAGCTGCCCGATTTTTAACCAGCACACGCAAAAGAGAGCACATTACACCAGTCTTGGCCTCCCTTCACTGGCTACCGGTTCATCTTCGAATCCAATTCAAAATTCTCATGTATGTCTACAAATCGCTGAACAGTCTCGCCCCCGCCTATCTCTCGGATCTGATACACCCATATGTCCCTCCACGTGCTTTGAGGTCAGAGGATCAGGTACTCTTAATAGTTCCAGAAACTCGCCTTAAGCGCAGGGGTGACAGGGCGTTCTCTGTAGCAGGCCCAAGACTCTGGAACGAGTTACCGCTGCTCATCAAACAGGCCCCCTCCCTCTCGGTTTTCAAATCCCGGTTAAAAACTCACTACTACTCCATTGCTTTCAATGCCAGCTGATTTGTATTGGATCGTTTTATTTATGATCTGCAATGTTTTTATGTTTTTCGTGTTGTACTTCATTGTCTGTGTTGCCTGTTGCGTGTTTGTTTGTCCAGCACTTTGGTGTGGACTTGTTCCTGTTTAAAGTGCTTTATAAATAAAATGGTATGGTATGGTATGGTATCTTAAATCTTACCAAATTGAAAATAGATATTATTGAACATGAATCCATGAAAGTCCCAAATGCTGTGATAGTAAGTGAATGAGCAAATTGAAGAAGTAACTGCGTTCTTAAAACAGTTTTGTCAATCTCACAAGTTGTAAAAGTAGATGATAAGGAATCAGAGTTTTTCCATAGCGTCATTTGTGAGTACAACTCAGGCATCGCCATTAGCGCTCTTGAGCCATTAGCGCTCTTGAGCCGTTACTGCATACTTGCGTATCCAACAGCGGGGATAGCTATAGGATACAATATCTTGCCAATGTTTATACGCATTGTGTAGGAAATGACACAACCAAATCGTACCTCACTGAAATTAAATACCTAGCTAAGATGAGTGGCAGAGATTTTGCAGATGTTCTGAAGGACATGATGGCACAGATTGCTAAGTCAATCAAATAAACTGAAAATGACCCAACAGAGCAAGTTAACTTACCCGAGAACCCCCCTACATCTTCCAGGGTCGAATCTCAGCCTTCAATAGCTGACTCCAATATTCAAGATACACAACAATCGAGCCAGTCAAATCGCACTGCGAGTAGCCCAGCTCATAGCTTGCACATGATTTAAACCCTTCAGAAGTGCAGTGTGCGGTAGTTGAGCACATTGTGAAAAGAGAAGATTATTCAGGGCAACAGTTCTCACAAAAACTCAGAGCTTTTTCTGGCAAAGACCACGACCAGCATATGAGCCAGATTATGATAATTGGCATTCTGGTGTAGAACTGCTCATGAGTGATCCTTCCATTTCCAAAGTGCAGCAATCTCGAAAGATCCTTGAGTCTATCTTACCCCTTGCAGCTGATGTAGTTACTTGAACCCTAACAGCTCACCCACAGAATATCTTAAGTTATTAGACTCTGCCTATGGGACAGTTCAAGATGGTTGAGAGCTATATGCCAAATTTCTTAACACATTCCAAAATACAGGTGATAAACCATCGGCTTACTTGCAACGCCTTCAGGTAGCCTTGACTCACACTGTAAAATGGGGTGGTGCCTCAAGCAATGATTTTGACAGACTTCTCATCACTCAGTTCTGTTGAGGGTGATAGGATGATCCCCTTCTAACTGCACTCCAGTTAAAACAAACGTGAGAAAACCCACCAACCTTTCCTGATCTCCTTCTCTTATTGCGCACCGAAGAAGACCAAAATGCTACCAAAAATATGCGAATGGGACAACATCTGAGCAGTACAAAACAAAAGGTCACATTCCACCTCAAAACAGCAGAAGGCTGCTCAAATGAAAATGATTGCACAATTACCTTAAAGGAGCTGTATGTAACTTTTCTAACAATATATTTTTAACACATTTCTTCACTCTGTCACTACCTCCTGACATACTGGAAGGATCCTTTTATGATCACACGACGACAGTCCAAAGTCCACCCTGGTCTGATCTGTCACTCCGGAAGAGACGCCACTCCAGCAGACGCCTGTTCAGATGAGCTGGGCGTTAAGCCCAACTCGGCCCGCAGGACGCCCCACGCCCCACGCCGTCCAGCCAGCGGACACCGATACAGGACCGGTCGGCAGTCAAACGACCCAGATGGAGGGCAGCACCAGTCGGGACCATCCGGAAAGCAGCAAACACACCGCAAGGACAAACAGCAGCGAACTAAAACAATAAATATTTGACATTAAAATCTACAAAAGTATAAAACAGACCGATAAATTGGCGCTTACTCACCACCAAGTTTCACCTCTAGCAAGAGGGAAACATGAAGCTTGTGCGACCAAAAGCGCCCAGCTAGCGCGTGACACAGCCAGCTAAAGCCGCCGGAAGGCAGATGACGTGTGTCCACCCCTGGAGGCTGGCTCCGTTTTAAACAGGAAGCCAGCCCCAGACCCACCAATCACATTGCAGCAACTGGTGGTGCGTTTACTGTCCGCAGGACATATTATCACATATGGAACTATCATTTTAATATATAATGTATACAAATCTTTGTCATTCAAAAACTTTTACTTCATACAGTATTGCTGGTATAATGCTTGTGAGTCATCCAGGACATGNNNAGTAATCTCTGAAAAAACAATTGTCCCCTTGCTTCTCTAAAAGCATTTCTAAAATAGCCACAGTGACCCGCCGTTAACCAGCCAATAAAAACAGAGTTTGTAACCAGCCAATTGGATATACTGAAATAACACCACAAAATACCTAACATGCCCATTCAATTTAAATAGAATGGGCATGTTAGGTATTTTGTGGTGTTATTTCAGTTTCCAATTTCATATGTTGGTGCGTGGCTTGTCAGCCAGTATAAAACTTCTCGTTCTCACAGCTTCCATTCATTCAGAATTGAAAAAGACTTCTGGACAGAAGTCGAAACGTTTTCTGCAACAAATAAAGTCCAGTTGATCCTGTATTGAACGCCTTTTTTGAGAATAACAACAATATATGTGTGTTTCGAAATGGTGAAAGATGACACACAGTAAATGTGGAACAGATTGGATGATCTAGCAATGAGATGTAAAAGTTTGGAAAATAATGTAGGGAGCACATTGGAGTCATCTGTTAAACCACAGTATCAATGTGTGTAGAAGTGCTCAGCCCTCTTTGAATAGCAAACAACCATCAGGGTACTAATGATCCTTTGTTTGGCTGATGGTCCTCCATCATGTGAGCAGCTGGTTTCGAATGTCATCAGCAAAGTGGTTGATCTCATCAACTTTTGATAACTTTGACTGTCCAAGGTGTTAAGGGCATATTAACACAGAGATGGTGCCAAGACTGAGCTGAATACCAGACTTAGCTTTTTTAGAGTTTTCAACCTGGATTATTGAGCATGCATCAGGGTAAAATGAAACATGTTTTAAAATCGATTTTGGAGCATTTAGAATCGATTCTGAATCGCCAGGACTAAGAATCTAGATTCTTTAAACAATTGATTTTTGCCTGCACCCGTATTGACATATAACAGTTTGAATTATGTAGGGAGTGCACTGAAGTCAAAATTTACACAACAATATCAATGCGTTTAGAACTGCTCCCTGATGACACACAATAAATCTGGTACACATCGGATGATGTGTCACTAAGATCTAACAGTTTGAATGATGTAGGGGGTGCACTTGAGTCAAATGTTAACCCACCATATCAATGTGTCTACAAGTGCTCACTGATGAATCACAAAAAATCTTGTCTAGATCAGATAATGTATCACTGAGATAATGTAGGGGGCGCACTGGAGTTCAATGTTGAACAACCACATCAATGTGTTTAGAAGTGCCCAGAGATGATGCACAGTAAACCTGGAACAGATCAGATGGTCTATCTTTAACATTTACCAGTTTGAATTATGTAGGGGCGCACAGGAGTCACAAGTTAAATAACAAAAGAAATGTGTGTGGAAGTGCTCACTGATGACGTACAATAAATCTGGAACACATCGGTTGATGTGTCACTGAGATCTAATAGTTTGAATAACCTAGGGGGCGCACTTGAGTCAAATGTTAGCCCACCATATCAATGTTTCCACAATGGCTCACTGATGATGCACAAAAAATCTGGTTCAGATTGGATGATGTATAACTGAGATATAACTGTCTAAATAATGTAGGGGCGTACTGGAGTCAAAATGTACACAACAATATCAATGCGTTTAGAACTGCTCCCCGATGACACACAATAAATCTGGTACAGATGCGATGTGATGTATCACTGAGATCTAACAGTTTGAATAATCTAGGGGGCGCACTGGAGTCATTTGTTAAACCACAATATCAATATGTGTAGAACTGCTCACTGATGAACCCTACTAAATCTCGTGCAAATTGGATGATGTATCACTGAGATATAACTGTATTAATAATATGGGGGCGCTGTGGAGGGTATTGGCCACTTATTGTAACAAGTGGATTGTTGTGAGTTCAGCCTATGTGCCCAGGGGGATATATTTGGGTGTGACACAGGCTGAGAGGCCCTAGAGGAAATGCACTTGTCATGTAGTCCTGCTGCTTCAATAAAGATTAAAGTAAGCTACGATACAGCTTTAACTGTCCATTCTGTATACAGTAGTTGCTGAAGACAGAACAGAATGAAACATGGTGGCAGCGGTCAGGAAGTCGACCAGAAAAGTTTGTACATGTTTTTGCCGAGCCATGAGGAGCTGGAAGTGTTGCTAACTTGTTAGCCTGGCCCTGGAGTTGGAGCAGCTGGCCTGTGTGGAGAAGACAAAGGAGGAGCAGAAGAGACAAACAGAAGTCACAATGGAAGGTCTCAGGCCTCCTCCTACACTTTGTTTGGATTCTACCAACTTAGCAAAGACCTGGAAAAGTTGGAAAGAGGAGTTTACACTGTATGTGGACCTCACTATGCCCGATGCAGAGGAAACAACTAAAGTGAAGTTGTTCAACTACCTTCTTGGAGAGAGGGTGAGAGAACTTTTGACAACACTGATGAGTGGTTCTAAAGCTGCAAGGAGAACAGTGAGTTCATTGATGACACTGTTTGACAATCATTGCAATCCTAAGCTGAATGAGACTGTTGAGCGTTACAAGTTCTTTGTCAGAGACCAAGGACAAGATGAGAATATTGATAAATATGTTGTGGATTTAAGAATTTTGGCCAACACCTGCAATTTCGGCAACATTAAGGATTCACTAATAAGAGACCGCATTGTTTGTGGGACAGATAGCTCTGCAATGAGGGAAAGACTGTTAAGAGAAGAAGACTTAACTCTGGACAAGTGTATGCAGTTATGCTTATACTGAACTGTCAAAAGAGAACAGCAAAACCATACAAGGGCAAGTGGTGGAGGAATTACATACAATTAAAAGGGGTCTGAGATGAGACAAACGGGATGAGATTAATTGTAAATTTTGTGGACTCACACATGAGAAAAATAAACACAAATGTCCAGCTTATGGGAAGAAGTGTAAGAAATGTGGAAAGGAGAACCACTTTGCTGCAAAATGCAAATCCAAGCATGGAAAAAGCAAAACAGACAGACTGGTACACACGATTTCAGAGTCAAGTGAGTCATGTGAGGACATTTTGACAATATCAGATGCCAGAGAAAGCCAGGAGACAATAAACCAAGTGAAGGAAACACACAGCAAAGGTCAACATCTCTTTGCAGGCATGTTGATGAAGGAGAAAATTGTCAATTTTCAGATAGACTGTGGTGCTACATGTAATGTTATTCCAATATAGCTGTTGAACCCAAACACACAATTGGATGACACAGAGAAAGTACTTGTTATGTACAACAAAAGTAAATTACGACCACTTGGTAAATGTAAAGTGAAACTTAGAAATCCAAGAAATAATAAACTGTACAGGATGGAGTTTCAAGTGGTAGATCAAGAGGACAGGATCCCATTGCTGGGCAGAAAAGTGAAGCCATGAAACTGATAAAAGTACAGTACGAGAACATTCTGGCGATTGATAGTATAGTGAAAACACAATGTTCAGATAAAATGCCAGACAACAGTGAGAAACTGATGAATATGGACAAAATAAAGACTGAATTTAGAGATGTTTTCACAGGTATTGGCTACCTAGAAGGCGTGTACCACATTGAAATAGATAAGAGTGTACCACCAGTGAAACTGCCCAAACGCAGGGTGCCTGTTGCTCTGATGACTCCGATCAAAGAGGAACTTAAGGATCTGGAAAGCAAAGGAATCATAGCACCTGTGGAGCACAGCACTGACTGGATAAGCAGCATGGTGTCAGTGACAAAACCAAACGGAAAGCCAAGGATCTGTATAGACCCCAAACCGTTAAACAAAGCACTGAAAATGAGCCATTTTCCTCTCCCCACCTTTGATGACATCCTACCAGGACTCTCAAAATCCAAGGTATTCACTTTTTGTGATGTCAAGCATGGATTCTGGCATGTCAAATTGGATAAAGAGTCCAGTTATCTCACCACGTTTGCAACCCCATTCGGACGATACCGTTGGCTCAGGATGCCAATGGGTATCAGCCCAGCTCCCGAAGTTTTCCAAAGGAAACTTATGCAAGCACTGGAGGGCTTACCACATGTCATTGCTGATGATATACTGATTACGGGTGAGGGAGACACAAAGGAGGACGCTGACAAAGATCATGAAAAAAACTTAAGATGTTTTCTGATGAGGTGCAGACAAAGAGACATTAAACTCAATGCAGACAAGTTTAAGCTGAGGAGAGAGGCTGTACCCTATATTGGACACTTGTTGACAGCAGAGGGCCTTCAGATTGACCCAGAGAAAGTACGGGCAGTCCGTGAGCTGCCGAGACCCACAGATGTTAAGGGTGTACAGAGACTTGTAGGTGTGCTGAACTACCTATCTAAGTTTTGTGATCATCTTTCTGAAGACTGTGAAGTTTTGAGACAACTTCCACACAAAGAGAACATGTGGGAATGGACAGAGGTGCATGAAACAGCGTTAGAAAGACTGAAAGATAAAATAACAAATGCACCACTACTCAAGTACTATGATCAAAATGAGGAGCTAACCCTGCAGTGTGATGCTTCAGAGACAGGACTAGGAGCAGCACTGACACAGAAAGGGAAACCTGTTGCATTTGCAAGCAGAGCGCTGACTCCCACAGAAAGGGGTTATGTCCAGATAGAAAAGGAATGTTTGGCCATAGTGTTTGGGACAGAAAAGTTCCACCAGTATACTTATGGTAGAAAAGTGACCATAAGTGACCAGGAGTGACCATAAGCCGCTAGAAAATATTGTGAGAAAACCCCTGCTGAATGCACCAAAGAGATTACAGAGAATGTTACTCAGGCTGCAGAAATATGATTTTGATGTGATCTATATGCCTGGTCGAGACATGGTTTTAGCTGACACACTAAGCAGAGCTTATTTACCTGAAAGCAGTCAGGGGGTCACAGAGTCTGAGACAGAGACTGTTAACATGATTTCCTACCTGCCCATCTCTGCAGAAAGACTGACAGCCATCCGTTCTGCAACAACAGAGGACTCAAAGCTGCAGGAAGTGATTAAGTTGATCCAGACAGGATGGCCAAAGTACAAAAGAGATGTGCAGCTCCACATTTAACATTATTTCGCTTTTCAGGAGGAGCTGAGTTTTCAGGATGGAATCGTCTTCAAGGGGGAAAGAGCAGTAGTTCCTGATGCACTAAGAGCTGACCTAACCCGTCGTATACACTCATCACACCTGGGGGTAGAGGGCTGCCTCAGACGAGCACGTGAGTGTGTGTACTGGCCAGGGATGAATGAACAGATAAAGACATTTATCTCCAAATGTGACATCTGCAGGTCAGTGGACCCCAAACAACAAAAAGAGACTTTACATCCACACGACATTGTCTACAGGCCTTGGGCCAAGGTGGGAACGGATCTGTTTTCATGGCACAATAAGGACTACCTGATTACTGTGGACTATTATTCAAATTTTTGGGAGGTTGACTATCTACCAGACACCAAAAGTAACACAGTGATCCACAAACTGAAAGCACATTTTGCTCGTCAGGGGATTCCAGATGTGCTTATCTCAGATAATGGACCTCAATACTCATCACATGAGTTTAAAAGGTTCAGTCAAAAGTGGGAATTCCAACATAGAACATCTTCACCTGGATACCCTGGGCAGCACGGTGGCACAACTGGTAGAGCTGCTGCCTCTCAGCGAGAAGGTTGCCGGTTCAAATCACGGTCCGGGGCCTTTCTGGGTGGAGTTTGCATGTTCTCCCCGTGCATGCGTGGGTTTCCTCCGGGTACTCCGGTTTCCTCCCACAGACCAAAAAACATGCTTGTTAGGCTGATTGGTGACTCTAAATTGACCCTAGGTGTGAGTGTGAGAGTGGATGGTTGTTTGGTGTGAGTGAGAGAGTGGATGGTTGTTTGGTGTGAGTGAGACAGGTCCCTCTTGTAAATGAGTCCCCGTGACTCAACGAGGCTAGCCTGTATAAATAAAGGTTGAATGAATGAATGAAAATACCCACAAAGCAATGGTAAAGCAGAGTCAGCTGTCAAAACAGCAAAACGCCTCATGCAGAAAGCTGCAACAGCTGGACAGGATCCATACTTGGCTCTTTTGGGCCATCGCAACACACCGAGCCAAGGTCTCACCTCAAGTCCAGCACAGAGACTTCTCAGTAGGAGGACCCGAACCCTTCTAAAGAGACACTGTTGGAGCCTAAAGTGTCGGACAACAAACAGGGACTAATTAATAACAGACAAAGACAGGAGAAATACTACAACCACACAGCAAAAGATTTAGACTGTTTCGGAGCAGGGGACAGTGTTCCAGTTCAACCATTTGAGCCTTGTAAAACCTGGAGATCAGCAAAAGTGATTAGACCAGTGAGTCCCAGATCTTATGAGGTGGAGCTGGAGTCTGGTGGTGTCCTAAGAAGAAATCGTCGCCACCTCAGGCACAACTATTGCCCAACCTCAACATTAGAACAACCGGGGACAAACGCACAAACTGTGGTTGCTGATGAACGTGGTCATCAGGGTGGTGATCAGGACACTGTCACTACAAGGTCTGGTCGTCTGGTTAAGAGGCAGCCTATTTGAGGGACTATACTACATAGTATTCTCACATAAAGTTTAACCACGTTCTATGTTTGTTTGTAGGCTTCTGTTGCACTGGGGGAAACTTTTTTTTTGTAATTTTGATCATTTTTAATTCAATAATTTTGAATGTATTTGTATTATCAAAAGGTTATTTTACTGAAGATGCACTTGAGGTTAAATATCTATGTTTAAATCTGAATGCCCTGTAAAATATGTTTATTTTGTTTAGAAGGAAAATGTAAAAAAAAAAAAAGAGAAAGGATGTAACAAGTGGATTGTTTGTGAGTTCAGCCTATGTTCCCAGGGGGATATATTTGGGTGTGACACAGGCTGAGAGGCCCTAGAGGAAATGCACTTGTCATGTAGTCCTGCTGCTTCAATAAAGATTAAAGTAAGCTACGATACAGCTTTAACCGTCCATTCTGTATAGTTGCTGAAGACAGAACAGAATGAAACACTTATCATTGAAGCCTGTTGAAGTGGTGGATAATGATCGATGGTAGTGATTTTGGTTCACTTCGGTTAAATTATGTGGAATTTAGAGCCAAACATATGGCGACGGCATCATTTCTGACATGGTCATGCCGCCATGCCCACATCCTTCATTGAAAACTTTTAGCACTTTACAGTAAGTCAGAGCAACTTGTTATACGTCTTCTAACCAAGGATCATCCTGATTAGTTCAAGGGTGTCAGAGAGGGAGCCTTCCAATAAAAAAGTAACTTCCTGTTCTGGGGGGGCGGGGCTTCGATAACTTCACAACATGACCTTAGAGGATTGTCAGGCATCCAACAGGGACCAAGTTTGGTACATTTTGGTCTTTCACTGTGAAAGTTATAGCGGTTTGAAATTTATGGCTTGAAGTACAAGTTTGAGGCCTGGCCACGCCCTTTTAGCATAGACAAAAATGCAAGCTTTTGATCAATTTTACTGTCCAATGTGTTAAGGGCATATTAACCAAGTTTGAAGGCAATCCTTCAAAATCCTTAAGAGGAGTTCGTTCAAATACGCATTTCAAAACGCCAGAAAATGACCCTTTGACCCAAAATGGCCGACTTCCTGTCATTTCCTAAAATAGACCTTTCGCTCATGGTCTAAAAATTAAAAAAGTTGTTGAATGTGTTGAGGATTGCTATTTCGGCTGCTTCTTTGTCTTTTTCTTTTGTTTATTGTTGATTTTTCATTAAAAATGCATCGATAAAGTAATTTTAAAACTGTTTACTGGAAAACTGAAGCGCTGCAATGCATTATGGGCACATGACGAAAGCAAAGCACGGAGTATAGGAAACCCCGCCCAGTTACATTAACCATTGCCTTCCTGCTACGTAAGCAGACACAGCAGTGGGAAATGTCTGTAAAATCAGAACCATGACTGAAAGCAACAGGAAGAATGGACATATACCTTCTCTCAATGATTGCTGTTAGTTGAGAGGGGAGCTGTAGAATGGATTACGTGCATTGTGATTCATAACAGTTAAACTTTCCACTGTTCAAGACAATGAATACTGATAGATAATTAGTTATTAGCGGTACTACATTTTAAATAGAAAAAGCGCAATTATAAAAATTAGTAAATCCGCTAAAGCGCAAACAAATTGTTTAGGTTCGTAATTAGCGGATTTGTGCTTTAGCGGGCTGGTGCCCACCACTGGGTAAGATAATAATTGTTCACAGGTTTTCCATAAAACCCTACTTGAAAGTGGTCATAATATCTTGTTTAGGACTTGACAGCAAACAAAAATGAAGGCCATTGGGTGTCTCTGACTGCATATTACATTTGCATGTGCAAAAGACAACTGTTCTCTGTGCTGCAGGAAGTTGTTCTTGGCAGTGTTAGTAAACCTACTTGCAGGCCCTGGTTAGCATAGCCCAGGCCCAGCTGCCTGCAGGCCACCATGGCTTCTTTGGTGGTCCAGCTCTCACCACAGATCAAACCCCAGCTTTGTGTGCCGTTAGAGTCTGAGCTCAGCACCTCAACACGGCCCTCATAGCGGGTTCGTCCTCCTGTTATCCGGATCTGTGTGAGAATGAGGGGTTAGGGACCATAGAGCAGATAGATACACAGGAGCTTGACTGGATAAAAACTCTCTTAAACAGACAACAGAAGTTCCGCTATTGTCAAAAATATACTGTTATAGCTTTTGTGGAGTTTTTAGTCTGGCATGTGTATCTATAGGTTACATGGAAAACTAGAAAACAAACAACAATGGTGCAACCACTAAATTTCTATTTTACGGTAGGTCAGTGTTGTCAGAAAAAACACTGTCAAACAAACAGTTGTTGAAAAAAATTATCAAGATAAATCACATTTTACCAGCATGCAAAAATGAAAAATTAAACATTACAAAACTAAACTTTTTTGTGACAACACTAAGGATTTTTTATCCAAAGATGTGAGATGTACTCATGTTGTTAGCGTTGCATTCCACATCTCAGCACACAGACAAGAATGTTAGAGCAGGAAAGAGAGATGAAAAATTACACATTACCAAGCAAACAGAATTCAAATAATCTACTTTCCACTTGCTAAATAATAACTTCAATATAAAAGCGATACAAATACAAAGCCTTAAAAATCATTTATACCACTTGAACCTTTCCACATTTTGACTTGTTCCAACCACAAACTTCAAAGTATTCCAGGTACTACCATATTTAGCTCCATTCATCTTTCCATAAATTCTGACCAGCTTCCCTGCCCCCACTTAAGGAAATCATCACCACAGCATGATGCTACCACCACTATGCTACACAGTGGTCATTTTTCACCACTTGCTTAGCATCTTCGTCCACGTTTGCTGTATCCCTTCATGTTTTGTGACAAACTGCAAACTTAGATCTTGTGTTTTTCTTTAAAAAATTACTTTATTACATTTTTTTCATAAATGCCAGATTTGAGGAGTGAATGATTAATAGTTGTCCTGTGGATTTGCTGTACCCCCTGAGCTATAGATCTCTGAAGGGCCTCCAGACTTACTATGAGGCTCCTGCTTGTCAGAATAATGCTGTCCTTGCCTGGCCCATCAGTTTGATAGGTTTGTAGTTGTATCCTTTAAGCTTTACATTTTGTATCATTGAATAGAACTGACAGCTTCAACCTGGATGTGCGGATGGCACGACAACCCGTTTACAAATAAATATTGGTGGAAGTGCGCTGAACAGAATTAGACCTGCTTTTAATGCAGTTCTGCCTGAAGACCAGAAGAGGAACATTATCCTGTAATCTATTGCTAAACTGATGGTCAAAGCTGGTTCTGGAGGTCTCCAGCAAACTGGTTTATCCACCTTGAGAAGGTGCTATTTATGGGACTGAGTCTGTGGCATGGCCTCAGATTGATGAAATCTTTCGGATGAAAGACAAAATGTTTCAGCCAAGGAGAATCTGTCCAAATGACCTAACTTAATTTTTTTGGATTGATTTACCTGGATGATTGAACTTACAACAAGACATTTTTCTGTAGTTGCTTTTTTAAGTCACAGTTTTTTATAGACTGGCCTATCTTTACTTTTAAAAGATTCCTTCTCTTTGAAAAGCTCTTTTGAACCCACTCCTAAGGGTGTTTTCCCACCTGATAGTCTGGTAGACTCTGTTCGATTGGGGACCAATATTCAGAACATTTGTTTACATTTTCAGCTGGTGCGGTTCACATTCACACTGCACTGAGTCAGTCGAGCCTACCTGTTCACCCCC
>JBBPBX010021391.1:20456-32796 GCA_038048925.1 Garcialebias charrua
AGGATTAACTAAGAGAGACATCACATCAGCTAGTAATACACTAAGCCCTAATGTAGTAGAAAAACATCATTATAAACAGCAGCACGAACATGAGCAGATGGTCACAGATGAACGCAGCAACAAGAAACAGATCAGTATCAGTATGATGTGACATTTTGCAGTGTTTATTCTTATTATTTATTTATTCATGAGTCTGACAGCCTCAGGGTAGAAGCTGTTTCTCAGTCTAGTGGTTCTACATTTGATGCTCCTCAACCTCCGTCCCGAGGGGAGTGGTGCAAAGAGTGAGTGTGCTGGGTGAGTGAGGTCTTTCATGATGCAGGTGGCTCTTTTTCTGCATCTGGAGGTGTAAATGTCTGTGATGGTGGGGAGACTGACTCCCACAGACTTCTGTGCAGCCTTCACCACTCTCTGCAGAGCTTTTCTCTCTGCAACTGTGCAGCCTCCATGCCACACGTTGATGCTGGAGCACAGGACGCTCTCCACTGCACACCTGTAGAACGAGGTGAGGACTGGGCTTCTCAGACCGGCTCGTCTCAGCCGTCTGAGGAAGTAGAGTCTCTGATGACCTTTCTTGATCAGGCTGGTGGTGTTATTGCTCCAGCTGAGGTTATCATTCAAGTGTACACCCAGGTATTTGTAGCTGGAGACCACCTCCACCGCAGATCCACCTATATACAGTGGGGTGTGGGTGTGTTTGTTCCTTCTGAAGTCCACAATCATCTCCTTCGTCTTCTTCACATTCATGTGAAGGTTGTTCTCTTTGCACCAGCTCTCCAGATGTTCCACCTCCTGTCTGTAGCTGGATTCATCATTATCTGTGATGCATCCCACCACAGCTGTATCATCTGCAAACTTAACAATATGACAGCCTGGATGTGTGGCTGTACAATCATATGTGAGCAGAGTGAACAGAAGAGGGCTCAGCACACATCCTTGAGGAGAGCCAGTGCTGAGGGTGTGGAGGAGGAGAAGTTGTGGATCTTCACGGACTGTGGTCTGTCTGTTAAGAAGTCTAGTACCCAGTTACAAATAGAGGGGCTTAGTCCAAGTGTGGATAGTTTGTCTATCAGAGTTTGGGGGATCATGGTGTTGAAGGCAGATGTGAAGTCCACAAAGAGCAGACGCACGTATGAGTCCTTCTGATCCAGGTGGGTGAGAGCAGTGTGGACCACGGAGGAGATGGCGTCCTCTGTTGATCGGTTCTCACGGTATGCATATTGATGAGGGTCCTCGTTGATGTTGACGGCTGTCTTGATGTGGGAATTTAGCGACTATCGGGGTGAGAGCCACCGGTCTGTAGAATTGTGGACTCTGTTCTGGTCTGTTGTGATGAAGAGAGAGCTGAGCTGTATGGCAAAGCTCTTTGTTTACCGGTTGGTCTACGTTCCTACCCTCACCTATGGCCACGAACTCTGGGTAGTGACTGAAAGAATGCGATCGCATGCAAGCCGTTTACGGTAAATGTTTCCTCCACAGGGTAGCTGGACTCCTCTTTAAAAACAGGGTGAGAAGTTCAGTTCTCCAGGAGAGATTGGAGTAGAGCCGCTGCTCCTCCACATCCAGAGGAGCCAGTTGAGTTGGTTCAGATATCTGGTAACGAGGGACCCTGGACACATCCAGGTGTTCTGGACATGTCCAACTGGGAGGAGACCCAGAGGAAGACCCAGGACATAATGAAGAGACTATGTCTCTTTGCTGGTCTGGGAACACCTTGGTGTCCTGCTAGAAGAGCTGGAAGGGATCTCCCTGATCCAGCTGCTTCTCCAGAGACCTGACTCCAGAACCAGACAGACGGACGGATGAATCATTGGATGAAAGGATGGATGAACAGATAACAAATGGATGGGTGGATGAATGGCTGGAAATGAAAACAAACTGTCGCAGCTCTCTAAGTAAATATTTTCATTTTAAAGAATAAGAAGCATTTGTGGACTCACCGCACGTTTCCATTGTAGATGTTGAAGGTCAGGCAGACAATGCCGAACAGGATGCCGAGTCCGGCAAACACAGAGACGGCTGCAAACAGCTTCTGGGACAGGTACCGGTACTCGTCGATGACCACGGTCCGATCGGCCGGAGGCTTGTTGTCTGAGCAGAGACAAGACCGAACGAGGAGCGAGTCACGATCAAACCAACAGGACTTTAACACACGCTTTTATTTTTCTTGGATTCTTAATGATCCGGTTGATCCTGGAAGACCCGTTAGAAACAAATACATTCACACACAAAAACATAAAGGCTGTAAAATGTTCTGTATTTGTTTCAAAATGATGTTTGCTTCAGGACAGTTTGTATTAAAAAGGAGGGAGCTTTAAGAACATTTGTTTTTCAGCTCATTTTAAATTCATGCATATAAAAAAAAACTACAACAAAACGCTGGAAGAGCACCTTGGGACATTTAAATAAATTTAGTAGCACTGCTGAATTTGCTGATATGAACAGAATAAAATGACAGAAATTAATGACGCAATTTCCCAAAATGACATCATGGGAATAAAGAAGAGTACTTTTTGTGTTTGAGTTCAGAAAGGACCATCAAACTAAATCAAATCAAATCAAATTAGGCCAGGAGATCATTTAAACCACATCATTTTCATTTTGGCTGCAAACTGAAGGTTTTTATTTTATTAAAGGCTGATCATTCCTTGAAGAAATGCATGTTGCGCGTGCCTTTCATACCTGTAGAAATCCAGTGTTCTCTGTCACCATACAGCCTCCGAGTGGCAGGGCAGAGCCATACCACCACAGCTGATCCTGATCCTGGTTGATGAGTTACTGGTGTAATTAAAGCTGCACTATGTAACTTTGTAGTGCAGTCTGTAACTTTTCTAACAATATATTTTTAACATATTTCTTCACTCTGTCACTATCTACTGACAGACTGATGTTAGACAAAGTAATCTCTGAAAAAAACTATAGTCCCCTTGCTTCTCTATCAGCATTTATAAAAACACTAAAAACACAGAGTGACCCGCCGTTAACCAGCCAATAAAAACAGAGCTTGAATTTGAATTTCAGCAGAGCAAGGGGGGCAGAGCCATATATGGCTCTGAGGGGGAGGGATCAGAATGCTTTGCCTGTTGAAAATATTTCTAAGTTCTGTGCTCTACAGAAAGTTACACATAGCACCTTTAAGGACTTTTGGATTAGTTCCTCTCTGCTGGAACAATATGCTACCAACTGTCCTGACTTCATGGTTCTTCCTTGTGGACATCCAGTCTCCTTGTACCTGCTAAGCAGAACTCCTGGACAGCACTTTGTGCACTTTGAGATTTTTATTAATGAAAAGTGCATTATAAATGGAATTCATTATTATTATTATTATTATTATTATTACATCACCATTCTCCTCACCGTCAGCAAACAAACAACCTCTCTGGATCAGTCTAATAAGAGTTCTGGCCTGTTACTCTGACTCCTTCTACTCACCTTTCTCAACAAGTGCTGCCATCCATCTGGGAACTTTCACCCTCCTCTCCAGGCCTGCCAAACAAATAGGAGAATATTCTACCTAAACCCTTTGGACACTGTGAATGAAGTCACTCACCTTTACTTGAATGTGTCAACTCCCAGACTAAGAGTGGAAGTAAGCAGATTCACCATTAAATTACCTTACAAAATAAACATATTGATAGAAATGAAAATATTCTCTTCTTACCACCAAAACTAATATGGAGGTTATAGAAGGTATGATGTATTCTATAAACCAAAAACCTTCTGTTCTCTTGCCAACTACAAAGCTCATTGTGTCAGCACTTAACCTGGATCAGCTCCTGAACTCAACACAACTCCTGCTGCCTCCCGGGAGCCAGACATCCGACCTTCAGAGATTTTTTTTAAAGGTAATCCAGATCACTGTGGAGGATTTATTCTTCAATGCAATTTAGTTTTTAATCGAGCTCCAGTGACCTACTCTTCTGACTCTGCCTGTATTACTTACATAATCAATTATCTTAAAGGTAGGGTACTTCGATGGGCCCATGCTTATCTCTTCTCTCGTCTTATTGAGAGTTTAACTTTTCAAGCCTTTTTAAAGGACTTTATCCACATGTTCTGTTGTCACTCCACCAAGGGAGGATATCTGTATCAGAATTCTCCATCTGCTTCTGGATTGTCAAGGAAGAGTCCAGATGGAAAGAAAAAACATTGAGAAGTGCATTTGTCAATTCTTAAAATGATCAGATGTTCAGTTGGCCACCCAAGATGTACCAGAAGATCTGGACGAATGAATTAATCTCGCCATCTGGACTTGATCACTGCCTTCAAGGACAACATAAGGAAAAGAACTACAAGTCCCGTGAGTACCCTGTTTCCACTGTTCAGAGATTTTTTGGGACAAGCCGACCCAGACCCACCAAAACCTTTAGTTTAGTCAGAGCTCGAATTGATGCAAATTGAATGCACTAAATTAACAACAGAGGAGAGATGGCATCAAATAAGCAACAAAGAATGCATCTACTCAGGTTAAAGGTCACTTTATCACCTCGTGTCCTGCCCATTTAAAATTACATTACCACCAGTAGTCCATTTCATTTATTTATTTCTATAGCACTTTACACAACCACAGTGATGGTGACCAAAGTGCTTAACAAAAAACAGTACAGTACTTAAATTAGTCCAAGAGATATTGATGGGCAGCTCCTCAGTCTCTCCTGGTTTTCATCTACCGTAGTTTTACCTACTACAGTTTGTGTTAATATGATGAACCTCTCCATGTCAGTTCTGGAAGATTCAGGTGCCAAGCAAAACTTGATCTGTAAAAACCCAGTCGATCGACTGCAAATACCAGTTCAAGAACTAACTCAACCTGTCGCCGTTGATTTTCTTTCTGGCCAGGCCAGTGAGACAGTCATCTCTTCCATCCCCTTCAAGATCCAAGTTTTCCATTTTGTAATCTCCGGGAACCATCATGAAAAGGGTGAGGGTTTTTTGTGTTTGACTCTCCTACTTCTCATTTTATTTTTGGCTACACCTGACTAAAGAGACAATCGGGTAATAAGTTGGGAAGAAACTTGATAGAGAATTGGAGTAAAATATGTTTTGAAAAATGTTTAAGACCAGCTGTTACATCATCAGTCAAGATCCCAGAAAATCCTGAAAATATCTATGTTACTAAGATTCCTCCTGGTTATTATGATTTGGCTCTAGTACTTAATAAACAGAAGGCTCTCTTACTACCACCTCACAGGCTTTACAACTGTGCCATTGATCACCTTCCAGGCGCCCCTCTGCTTCCTAGCAGATTATACAGTCGGTTGGGCACTGAAAAGGAGACGATGAACTATAATGCTACTAGCATCAGGAATCATTTGGCCCTCTACATCTCTCATGGGGGCTGGATTCTTCTTTGTGGCTAAGAAAGACAAGACCCTGAGGCCGTGTATCACAGAGAACTGAATCAGATGTCAATAAAGAACAAGTATCCTTTACCACTTATTGACGCTGTTTAAAAAGAGCTCCACAATGCCACTATCTTCACCAAACTGGACCTTCAAAACACCTTTGAGCCATTTTGACTATCTGAATATGTGTTTTGGCATGACAAATGCCCCCAATGTCATCCAGGCTTAGGTCAATGAAATTCTCCATGATTTCTTGAACGTTTGTGTGTTCATTTACCTCAATGATATACCGTACTCATTTACTTGAAAGGTCCTCAGCAACACAATTAGTTGTTTTAATAGTATCACCATGAGAAATGTTTTGGATAGCCTACAGCTGATTCTTGAAAGTGGGCTATTGTAGGATTCCAGTGTCCTCTGTAACCTCTTCCATGAACCCTCTGAGTGGCAGGATGGAGCCATATCACCATAGCTGATCCTGGCTGATGAGCTACTGGTGTACTTAAAGACTTTTGGATTAGTTCCTCTCTGCTGGAACAATATGCTACCAAATGTCCTGACTCCGTGGTTCCTCCTCATCGCCATCCCGTCTCCTTGTGCCTGCTAAGTAGAACCCCTCTCTGGAACCTTCTCCTGGACCTTCTCCAGTCTTCTTGCAGTCAGCCAACAAACAACCTCTTTGGATCAGTCAATGAATTCTGCCCTGCCACTCTCCAACTCTTTCTACTCACCTTTTTCACCAAGTGCTGCCAGCCACCTGCGATCCTTCACCCTCCCAGGCATGCTAAACAATAGGAGAAAATCCTACCTAAACCCTTTTGACACCTAAAAAGAATCACGTGCCTTCTACTTGAATGTGTTTTTTCTCGCTGTCAGTCCACACTACTCTGTGTACTAAAATTAATTAATCATGATTAGGCCAAAGTTGTAAACTAAAATCAACTTATCTTGAACAAGATAATATCATACAACACACAAGTGTTTCATGTTTCATTAAATTTCCTTGAGCGAATCAGATGTTATGGGCAGGACAAAAGAAAGTTTAGGTACGTACAGAGAGTATACAGTATAATGCATCCAGAAAAAAGGAAAACAAAAAAAATAAAAATAAATAAAAATAAAACTCAAGACAACTTTGACTTTTGTTAAAACAGGTTGCTGATTTTCTCATTGGACTCCGGTGACATTAGCAAAGTTATCCTATTTAAACAACAGTCACATTTTATTATGTTTGATTTGAATGTATTAACATGAAAGACTAAAACAGAGAAAAAAAATTAAGTGAAATTTAGTTGAACTGAACCAGGGTGATGTTGATCTCTTTTCAAGTAAGGAAACAGATTAAAATACCTCAAGTTGTTTTAAAAGCAAAACTGAATTCATACATGACTGATTAATTAAGTACCGGTAAATCATAAAATCGATCTAAGTCTCTGATTAGAGAGTTGCTGAAACGAGTTAAACCTAAGAGAAGCTGAAATTTTAGATCTACGTTTTTCTTTTCTTTTTGTTAAAATTATCAGATTCCACAGTTTTCTCCACAGAGCTGAAGTCTGGTTTTGCCCTCAGAGATGATGCTGACTCCATGTGTGGAACTTTTAAGTGGAAACCTTAAAAAAAACCATACTGCCTGTGGGATTTCAGGGTTAAAGAAACGTGTGTGTTTATTAACTACCAAATTATTCATGCTTGTGTAGCTTTACGGCAGAGAGGAGGGTTCAAAGATGGGCAGATGGACAGGGAGTCTTCCTCCTGCAAGCAGTGTCTGCCTGTCTGTCTGACTGCCTGTCTGTCTGACTGCCTGTCTGCCTGACTGCCTGTCTGTCTGACTGCCTGTCTGCCTGCACATCCATGTGTTTTTATGTTCGTATGCAAATGTGGACTAAATAAATCCCACACACATGTGGATCCAGACTCTGCTCATGAGTGAACAGGTTCAAGAGGGTACCCATGAGTGCTGCGGAGCATTTGAGCGTGCATCGAGAGCAACTCCGGTTCATGTTTTTTTATTTTAGCATTATTTTTTGTGAGTTTGTGTGCATGTCAGAGGGGAAGCAGAGCAGAAGTGTCAGCACGACTTGAAGCTCTGTTTCAGATGCTTGTCACTTCCGTCACGCAGCGAGTGCGTCGCTGGTGGCATCGGACGGAGATTACATTTTTAAGAACACATAAGACAAACTCTGTTACCTCACACATGTTGCACTACCTTAAGGATGGTTGCGTTATTGTTACAGTGACTAAAACAGCTAAAAACTTAAAAGGTCGTTTACGGTTTTGACGTTCAGGTCACTTTATGGTCGACAACAACCAGAACAGAATTCATCATCACGCTAACTCGGCTACTCCTCCTTGAATTGCCACCTTATCGTAGTGGAGGAGTTTGTGTGCATGACTGATCCTAGGAGCTATAATGGCAGGGGAAAATTGTAATTGTCCCTGGTAGGGTCTCCCAAGGCAGATCGGTCCTAAGTGACATGCCAGACAGAGTGATTCCAAAGACTCATATGGACAAAAAACAGCAAGGAGCTCAGTGTCCCTTGCATGGGTTATTGGAGTCCCATCCTGGATCCAGGCCTGGGGGAGTGGCTAATAGACAAGCACCTGGTGACTGGTTCTCTACACATGTGGCCCGGTGGGGCTCAGCCCACACGAGCAACGTGGGTTTCCCTTAATGTGGGCCCACCACCTGCAGGAGGGGGCCATACAAGTTGGCTGCATGATTCCATAGGCAGTGGCCACTGACAGGGTCCTTGGAGCTCTGACCCTGGCTTACCAAAGCTGGCTCTTGGGACATGGAAAGTTACCTCTCTGGTGGGGATAGAGCCTGAGCTTGTGCATGAGGTTGAGTGTTATTGACTAGATACAGTTGTGATCACCTTGACGCATAGCATGGGCTCTGGAACCGATCTCCTTGAGAGGGGCTGGACCTTATTACACTCTGGAGTTGCCCATGGTGAGAGGCACCAAGCTAAGAGCACAAGGTACTAGGGTGCCTTAGGTTGTAGATCGATGACTGACTTTGCAGTTGTGTCATCTGATTTGCAGCTGTTTGTTTTGGATACTGGAGGAGCTGAGCTGTCAGCTGATCATCACTTGGTAGTGAGTTGGATCAAATGGCAGTTTGGTAACATGTAGTAAAGGATTGCTGAAAGCACTTGACAGAATAACCCATCAAAAAGGTCTTCAACTCATACATCCAGGAGGGCTTTAATCGCATCCCAGCTGAGGCAGGGGACATTGCATCCGATTGGGCCTCAATTGTTGAGGTGGTTGTCTTGAGCAGTGATCGCAAGCTTCTTGGTGTCTTGGTGGCCATCTTCGAACTCGGTGGTGGACACTTCAGGCTAGTGAGGCTGTCATGCTGAAGGAGTCCTATTGGGCCTTGTTGGCTGATGGGACTTGGGAGGCAGCTGAGGAGTAATGGAGGGCCTAGCAGGCCACAACCATGACTGTTGCTGAAGCAAAAGTTTGGATGTGAGAGGAGTTTGGTGAGCCCTAAGATAGAAACTCTCGATCAGATCCGAGGGGATTCTGGCAAATGATCAGGCGGCTGAGGAGGGGAAAGCAGAACTTTACTAACACTGTGTGTAGTGAAGGTAGGATGCTGTAGATCTCAACAGGTGATGTTGTCAGGAGGTGGAAGGAATCCTTCTCAGACCTTCTCAATCCCAGCAGCATGTCTTCCATGGAGGAAGCAGGGACGGGGGACTTAGGGGTGGGTCTGTCCATAATCGTGGCTGAGTTCACAGATGTACCGTAGTTAAAAAGTTTTGTGGTGGCAGGGTTCAGGGGTGAATGAGATCCACCCTGATTTCATAAAGGCTCTGGATGTTGTGGGGCTGTCTTGGTCGACATGCCTTTGCAACATTATGTGGACATAGGGGGCAGTGCCACTGGATTGGCAGACTGGGGTGGTAGTTCCCTTGTTTAAAAGGGGGGACCAGAGGGTATGCTCCAATTATAGGGGCATCACTCTCATAAGCCTCCCTGGTAAGGTCTAGTCAGGGGTAATGTGAAGAGAGTCTGATCACTGATTAAACCTCAGATACAGGAGAAACAATGGAAGTTCTGTTCTGGCTGTGGAACACTGGATCAGCTCTTTACCCTCACTAGAGTATTCAAGAGGTCATGGGAGTTTGCCCATCCAGTCTGCATGTGTTTTGTGGACTTGGAGAAGGCATTTGACTGCATTCCTTGAAGTACAATGTGCGGGTGCTCCATGAGTATGGGATTGTTGGCCCGTTGTTACAGGCTGTTCGGTCCCTATACAAACAATGTGAGACTTTATCCACATTGCCGATAGTAAGTCGAACCCCTTCAGGGTGGGAGTTGGACTCTGCTAAGGCTGCCCGTTGTCACTGATTCTGTTCATAACTTTTATGGACAGAATTTCTTGGTGCAACCATGGGGTGGATGGAGTCCGGTTTAGTAGCCTCAGGATTCCTTCAATGCTGTTTGAGGATGATGTGGTCCAGTTGGCATCATCATGCCGTGATCTTCAGCTCTCACTGGAGCAGCTCACAGCAGAGTGTGAAGTGACTGGGATGAGAATCAGCACCTCCAAAGCTGAGGCCATGGCCCTCAGTCGTAAAAGGGTGGATTGTTCTCTTTAGGTCGAGGGTGAGGTTCTGCCTCAAGTGGAGGAGTTCAAGTATCTTGGGATTTTGTTCACGAGTGAAGGAAGAATTGAGTGTGAGATTGGCAAATGGATTGGTACAGTGTCTGCAATATTGCGGACTCTGTGCCGGTCCGTTGTGGTGAAGAGGGAGCTGAGCTGTAAGGCAAAGCTCTCTATCAATCTACATTCCTACCTTCACCTCTGGTCATGAACTCTGGGTAGTGACTGAAAGAATGAGATCATGGATACAGGAGGTTGAAATGAGTTTCCTCTGCAGGGTAGCTGGACTCTCCGTTACAGATAGGGTGAGGAGTTCAGTTATCTGGGAGAGACTCAGAGTAGAGCCGCTGCTCCTCCACATCGAGTGGAGCCAGTTGAGGTGTCTGGCATCTGGTAAGGATGCTTCCTGGGTGCCTCCCTAGTGAGGTGCTTCTTGAATGTCTGACTGGGAGGAGACCCTGGGGAAGACCCAGGACACGCTGAACAGTCTATGTCTCTTGGTTGGCCTGGCAACACCTTGGGGTCCTCCCAGAAGAGCAGGAAGAGGTGGATGTGGAACAAGACGTCTGGGCCTCCCTGCTCAAGCTGCTGCCCCCACGACCCGACTTTGGAACAAATGGAAGACAATGAATGGATGGGTGGATTTTATTTGCTTTTTTAGCAATTTTTTGTTGTTGTTGCTAATTTCATCTTTTTTCCTGCTCATTTAAGATTTTTGTTATTTTCAGTTTTTGTGGTTTTTACTAATTTCCACATTTTGTGCTTCTTTCGAATAATTACAGATGTTTAAGCTTCTTTCAGTCTCTCTCTGCCTATTTCAGCTATTTTAGCTTTTTCAGCTACCTTTTTAATAATTTCAGCATATTTTATAATTATCTCTCTGCTTGTTTCAGCTTTTTGTACAGATTTCTGCTGTTTCTCTTTTGCTTTCAGCTTTTATTTCCCTGCTTTAAGCAAATATCAGCTGTTCAAATTCAGCTCATATGAACCTTTCCAGCAGCTTTCAGCTAAAGTTCAGTATTAATCATTCACACTGCGTATCCACAGAAATTACGTTACATTTTGTTTTGACTGTTTGAGCTAATCAGTCCAAATGTTTATTGCACGCCTTTGTCTGTTATTTTTTACAGAACTTTGGACCGTCAGTCATCCAGAACCCTGAGGGAACTCCAGTCGACGTGTCTGCGGCGCACCGACAGTTTTATCTCTGCTCTTTGAGTTCCTCCCAGCAGAACACGACCCGATCCGACTTTCAAACAAACATCACGGCCTCTGACTGACAAGAGGAAAATATTAAAACACTCTTGAATTCCTCGCGGGGTTCTTGACGACTTTCTGAGAATTGTGAAGCCTTTGCTGTAATCCAAAACCTCTCCGGGTCAGGAGACAGGCCATTTTGGTCCAGGATAACAAATAAACAACAAACTGATGGTGTAAAACCCAGAATGGCACCGTAAAGATTAAAGCTGCTCCGTGTTTAATCAGACATTTGGGTCAGGATAAAGGTTTTAATCTAAGGGATCGTTTAACACCTAGTGGCCGAACCTCTCACCTGACAGAGGTGAATGTTTCTTTAAATCAGAGCTCAGGAATAATGGGGACAGAATTAAGGCTGAGGTTCTGCCTGCAGGCCCGGTCCACGATGAGCTCTTGTAACTGACAGCCCAGAAATGTGAACCGACACAGCTCACCGGACCTTGGTGACAACTAGAATCTACCTCAGCTAAACGCCGGATACGCTCTCGGCTCATCTGGTCACCAGAACACCGGACGTGGCAGCCCGGCGGACGATTCTGAAGGGTCAGCTGGTGTTTGGACCTGAATCTAAAATTAGACTGAGTCGTTCAGCAGACGTGTGATGAATCTAGACAACAGCAGCACCAGAACCCAGACCTGGACCCAGAACTACAGTAGTCCCTCACTACTTTGCGGTTTGTTTATCGCAGACTTGCTCTATAGCGGTTTTACAAAATAAGATTGGACATGACACACATTTGGCTGATTGATGGATGAGCCGCACAATCAGCATGGAATTTTTATTTAAAATGAATTGTTTTAAATTATTTAGAACCTCCTGCATCTTTGTGCAACCTATACTGAAGGATAAGCTTCCTGCTGCAGCTGATCAGCTGCAGAGCCGAGAAGTGGGGGTGGCCAAGAGCGCTTGCAGGTGGCAAAGAGCAGAGGAGGCAGGGAGCTGAAATCATGACATTCTGTGTCTTTTAGAGCATTTAGAGTTTAAAAAACATTGTTTAGAATATTGCAAGAGTGTAGGAAAGGTTTAAAATGCCTTCATGTATACCGTATACTGTATACATACAAACACACACACACACACACACATACAGTATATATATACAGTATAAATATATATACA
>JBBPBX010021392.1:0-19586 GCA_038048925.1 Garcialebias charrua
AAGAACATCAGAAAGCGTACGCCTATTCGCTTAAAGAAGCACGCTCCAAATATTATTCCAACATCATCAACACCTGCCCTGGAAACTCTAAACAGCTCTTCTCCACAATAACTCATCTGCTTAATCCCATTAAACAAACTCATGAGGACTCTGTTCAAAAATGCAACCTGTTCCTCTCATCATTTAAAAACAAAGTTGACACTATCAGATCTCAGCTCCACAACCTCCCTGATCTTAGTGTACCATCTACCCGTCTGCTTTCTGGGACCCTGAGCAGCTTTGATGAAGTCGTTCAGAGTGAGGTAGAGACCATCCTCAAGAAAATGAAGCCTTCATCCTGCGCCCTGGATCCCTTCCCCTCGTCTCTCATAAAATCCAATCACTCTGCAATAAGCCCATTAATCACACAAATAATAAACAAGTCTCTACAATCTGGTCATGTTCCATTGCCTCTAAAAACTGCCATCATTAGGCCTCTTCTGAAAAAATCTAATTTGGATCCCGACATTTTTTCTAATTACCGCCCAATTTCCCACCTCCCATTTCTGTCCAAAGTGCTGGAGAAAGCAGTTGCTGCTCAGCTGCAGGACCACCTACAACAACACTCCCTGTATGAGAAATTCCAGTCTGGATTCAGAGCAGCTCACAGTACTGAGACTGCACTGCTGAGAGTAACAAATGATGTCCTCATGGCTGCTGACACTGGTTCTCCCTCCATCCTTGTCCTCCTTGACCTCACTGCAGCCTTCGACACTGTGGACCATAATATCCTCCTCCACCGTCTTCATGTGGAGGTCGGTCTCTGTGACACTGTCCTGGACTGGTTCAAATCTTTCCTCTCCGATAGGCTGGAATGTGTTAGCCTTGGCAATGCCACTTCCCAGACAGTCGGTGTCTCCTGTGGTGTCCCTCAGGGGTCAGTTCTGGGGCCCCTGCTGTTTTCCCTCTACATGCTGCCTTTAGGTCAAATTATCAATCAGTTCAACATTTCTTTTCACTGCTATGCCGACGACACACAGCTTTACATCAGGACTGGAACATCATCATCATCCCTATCTCCGTCTTCACTCACTGTTCTCTCTGCCTGCCTGGAGGAAATAAAGGCATGGATGAATCAGAATTTTCTTCAATTAAACTGCTCGAAGACTGAGGCCATATTGATTGGCACCCCTCACCAGATACAAACATCAACTTTAACAACAATCTCCTTCTCTGGTCAAGACATCCCCCTCTCCACCTCTGTTACAAATCTTGGAATAAAAATGGACTCTCATCTTACATTTGAAAATCACATTAAGCATCTGTTTAAAACCTGCTTCTTCCATCTTCGAAACATCTCCAGACTTCGCCCATCTCTGACTTTTCCTGATGCTGAGAAACTCGTCCATGCCTTTGTCTCCTCCAGGCTCGACTACTGCAACTCCCTGTTTATTGGTATCCCTGGCAAAAACCTTCAGAAACTTCAATACATTCAAAACAGTGCAGCAAGGATTCTGTTGAGAGTTCGTAAATTTGAACATATTACACCCATTCTCCATAACCTCCATTGGCTTCCTGTCACCTACAGAATTCAGTACAAAACTGCTCTCATTACCCATCAATGCTTGCACGGCACTTCACCTGACTATCTAAAGGACATTCTTGCACCATATTCATCCACCCGGTCTCTACGATCACAGAACAGTAATTTCCTTCATATTCCTCGGACCAAATTGAGGACCATGGGAGACCGAGCATTCTGTGTGGCTGCCCCCCGCCTGTGGAACTCCCTCCCTGATGACCTGAGAGCTCCACAGTCACTGGTTGACTTTAAAAGCAGCATAAAGACCTTTCTTTTTAAGCAAGCCTATTCTGCCTCCACATGATTTTATCTTTGATCTTAGCTGATATCATTATTGATTTTACTTGATTTTATCACTTGTTTTATTTTATTTATTTTTTAAGCAAGCCTAATCTGCATCCACATGATTTTATCTTTGATCTTAGTCGATATTATTATTGATTTTATTTGATTTTATCACTTGTTTTATTTTGATCTTTGCTTTATTACACTTTGTAGCACTTTGAGATTTTTATTAATGAAAAGTGCATTATAAATGGAATTCATTATTATTATTATTACTGTCCTGCCTGTGGCACCAGGGGATGCTGCACCACCAGCACCTACAGGTCCTGCTTCTACTTCGCCTACAGAGGACGTTGCGTCAGGAGCATCACCCACAGACTCTTCGGCCACTGAAGCCTCGCCTGACGACGCTTCACCTGGTACCTTGTCTCCTGGTTCCTCGCCTTCGGGGGGTCCCGGCACAACGGACGCCTCCGCCTCTACAGAGGGTCCCAACGCGAAGGACGCCTCCACGTCGATGAAGGGTCCACTCGCCGCTGACGCCTCCACATCGATGGAGGGTCTGAAGGGTCCACTCGCCGCTGACGCCTCCACATCGATGGAGGGTCCGCTCGCCGCTGACGCCTATACGTCGATGGAGAGTACGCTCACCACTGATGCCTCCACATCGATGGAGGGTCCTCTCACCGTTGACGCCTCCACGTCGATGGAGGGTCCTCTCACTGCTGACGCCTCCACGTCGATGGAGGGTCTACCCATATCGTTTGAGGTCTGTACGTCACACGTTTCCTGTCTCGGGAGGGTCCAGGAGGACACCTTCCACGTATCCTGTCTCGGGGTGTCCCAGGCAGACGCCTTCCACATTTCCTGTCTCGGGAGGGTCCAGGAGGACGCTTTCCACGTATCCTGTCTCGTGGGGTCCCGGGAGGGACGCCCTCACGTATCCTGTCTCGAGGGGTCCCGGGAGGGACACCCTCACGTATCCTGTCTCGAGGGGTCCCGGGAGGGACGCCCTCACGTATCCTGTCTCAAGGGGTCCCTGGAGGGACGCCCTCACGTATCCTGTCTCGAGGGTCCCAGGAGGGACCTCCTCTCGTATCCTGTCTCGAGGTGTCCCAGGAGGGACCTCCTCTTGTATCCTGTCTCGAGAGGTCCCAGGAGGGACCTCCTCTCGTATCCTGTCTCGAGAGGTCCCAGGAGGGACCTCCTCTCGTATCCTGTCTCGAGGGGTCCCAGGAGGGACCTCCTCTCGTATCCTGTCTCGAGGGGTCCCAGGAGGGACCTCCTCTCGTATCCTGTCTCGAGGGGTCCCAGGAGGGACCTCCTCTCGTATCCTGTCTCGGAGGGTCCTAGGAGGGACCTCTTCTCGTATCCTGTCTCGGGGGGTCCCAGGAGGGACCTCTTCTCGTATCCTGTCTCGAGGGGTCCCTGGAGGGGGCTCCTCACGTTTCTTTCTCCGGATAGGTCCTGGAGGACTCCTCCCACGAGGTCTCGCAGCTGGAGGACTCCACACCGATGGAGGGTCTCCACATCTATGACATCTGCTTATCAGATGTGTCGCTCGAGGACGTCTCAACGCCGCTCGAGGATGTCTCAACGCCGCTCGAGGACGTCTCAACGCCGCTCGAGGACGTCTCAACGCCGCTCGAGGATGTCTCAACGCTTAGCACCGTTGCGCCGCATGTGGAGGCTCTTGTTCTGGGTAGGACCTGGAGAGTCCCACCCTCGTCTTCGACCGTCCTGAGGCCTTGTCATCGACGGAAGCTCCTGCTCAATGGACGGCCCCGGGTCGCCCGCCTGAGGTGTCTCTGCAGGATGGACTGCCTCCTGGTCGTCCATCGGATGGGGTCCTGCGCGATGGACGGTCTCCCGGTCGCCCACCTGAGGGGTCCTTGCCCGAGGTCGACGTCTTGGCCTCGATGTTTGGGCGCTCGTTATTTTTCTAGTTTTGATTTTGTGTTTAGCTTTTGTCCCAGGCCCTGTTCCTGTCGGTTTTTGGTTTGTTGTCCTTGTGTTTTGTCCCCTGTCCTTGTTTTCTCGTGCCCGCCGTCCTTGCGGTTCCTCCCTCTGCCCGCCCTATTTTTTGGGGGGTGTTCTTTTGGGACGCCGGGGGGCGTCTTTGAGGGGGGGTACTGTAAGGATTGGCTCCGTCCCCTCCTTACATCCTGTCTGTTCCTCTGTTGGTCTGTCAGCTCAGCGTCTCAGGTGTTTGTGTTCATCGTTAATTAAGCCGTGTATATCAGTCAGCATTCGTGTGTGTCTCATTGTCGGGTCATTGTCCCTGTTCCCTGGTGTGTCGTTCCCCAGCTCCTTGGTCTGTGAGTACATCTCGTCTACATGTTTGGGTTTAGTGTTTAGTGTTAGTATTCCAGCCACAGTAGAGCGTCCGTATTGTTTTGTAACTGCCACGTCAGTTGTTTTGTTTTCCCCTTAATAAAGTGTTTTGATTTTACTCATGGCTCTGGAAGTCCACCTGTCTGTACCACGGGACTCGTCCCTCACCTCGCACCATACCGTGACACTATGACAAAATTACAGATAAAGAAGATGGAGATGGAGGTAGAAATTTCACATTCTCACACATTACCACACAACACAAAGATTTTAACACTGGACTCTGTGTCATCAAATGGGTTATTCACTAAACGCTCGGTCATGTGCTCATTCAGTTTGCACTACTTCTCATATTTGCACTAATGTTTGTATTATATCACTGCCTATAGTCATACTAATGTTTACATTCACTGTTTACATACTACTGTTTACATTTATTGTTTACATTTATTACTACTGTTTACATTTATTACTACTGTTTACATTTACACTACTTTTATATCTACACTACTGCTGATACATATACAGTATTCTCTGACCAGCCTTATTTAAGGATGCCCAATGTGCCTTACTGCATATGCCACTTTTGCCTCTATACCAACATCAACTACTACCTCATACATATACTGTGTACATTAACTCATATGCTGCTTTGCCACTCTTTGCAAATGTCAATGCTAGAACCTTCAGTTTATTTTATAGATATACTTTTTATACTTTTTTATACTACTATGCAAAAACTCAGGACAGTATTACACTTTTATTATTTCATTTTATGCTTATGTTCATTAAATGTTTAGTGTTTTAGTGTTGGTGTAAATTTTCATACTTTTATACTACTATGCAAAAACTCAGGACAGTGTTACACTTTTACTATTTTATGCTTATGTTTATTAAATGTTTCAGTGTTTTAGTGTTTAAATGGTTACTGTTGCACCGAGGGACTGAGAGAAACACAATTTCAATCCTGTGTATGTCCTGTACATATTGCAGTTCTGACAATAAAGTTGACTTTGACTTTGACTTTGAAATGGTCTACAGTTTGCAAAGTAAATCTGGAGTGTCACCAAAATACATTGACATGACAATACAGACATGAATCTGATGGACGTCTACAACCGATTCATTTTGGAGTTACAGGTAACCCTGTTCAAGGTGGCCATGACACCTAATTCATACTGCACAACATAAAAACAGCTACAACCCAGTCAGTTTTACAAAAACTGAGCTAAGACTTAGTGCACCCATAGCTGAGAGTTGTTTACAATCCATAATCTGAACAACCTCTGAGATTACACAGATTACATGAATTCCTTCAACAAATCACAGGCCTTTTTTATGTCTTGCACATCGTCATCAGCTTGATAAACATTACAAAGTAAACTGCTTCAACAACAAACCTCATTCATCACATAATATTAATCTGAAAGGACACGTTTATGCAAAATGACACCATGGAAACAAGAGCTGCAGTTGTCGCTCCAGTTCTATCCACATCCGTTCAAAACATGTCTCGTTTGACAACTTTTCTATGATTAATGATTCTTCTGGGCTCATGGTGTGTTCGTGTGTGTGTGAGCGAGAGAGAGACGAGAGTGACAGAAACATGAACGGGCTCATTATCAGAACACGGGGATGTAAACCCGGCCCGTTGAGTCATGTGATTTATTGTCATTACCAGAAAACTGTTGATTTGAGTTTTGTTGCCACAGAAAGAAACTCACAATAAAACGGAAGCTCTCTCTCCATGGATTGGGTCAAAAATCAACACTTTTGTGGCCCGGCTTCTGAGTTCTGGCTGTGGTCCTTGTGCCCATGAAAAAGGGCCTTTACCAAGTCTCTTATTTTAAAATGCAAAGGGTGTTAGCGAGTGTGGAGGTGGGGCTCCAACATACATAAGAGGGAAAGAGAGCCCGCTGGTGCAATTTGATTCCAGATCATCAAAAATTTGCCGTTGCTGAAATTTTACGAGGCGGCTGATTGGACATTTTGTCTTCATCGTCTGCTGGGGCTCGGTCCAAACGATTCCTTTTGGCTCGGCAATCTTTGGAGGAAACTTAGTGCATTAGTGATGAGCAGGTTCTTTATAAGTGAACCTTTCTCGTGGCTGTCAGGTGTAGACAATGTGACAGGGGGCCAGTCGTACAACTTGGTTCTACAGCCTTTTTGGGACTACCTCCATCAAAACCACCACGACTTGTTAAGGAGTCCTCTCTTCCCTGTGGTCCTCTCAGTCACCACATACTTTGTCCTGGTTGGTAGCTACACCATGCTGGACCTGCTGGCTCCTACCTGGCCTTGCATCAATCGTTACCGACTGCACCCAGACCGACCTGTCACCTGGCCTAACATCTGGAACACTCTGGGTGTCACCATGTACAACCATCTGTTCTTCATCTTCCCTGCTGCGGTGGCGCAGTGGCTGTGGAGACCACCGAACCCTCTGCCCCCTGAAGCACCAACTCTCTGGAGCTTCTTCCTAGGTATCCTGGGCTGCATGGTTGTCTTTGATTTCCAGTACTACCTCTGGCATGTCCTGCACCATCGAGTTCCTTGGCTGTACCGCACCTTCCACGCCGTGCACCACCAGTACAACCAGCCCTTCAGCCTGGTCACACAGTATCTGTCTGGCTGGGAGTTGTTCAGTGTGGGGTTCTGGGCCACGGTGGACCCCATCTTGCTGCAGTGTCATTGCCTCACAACATGGACTTTCATGGTTTTCAATGTGTATGTTTCTACAGAGGACCACTGTGGCTATGACTTTCCCTGGGCTACACATAACTTGGTGCCCTTTGGTCTTTGGGGTGGTGCCCCCAAGCACGATGCTCACCACCAGCGTCCTGGAACTAATTTTGCCCCCTTCTTCTCGCACTGGGACTGGCTGGGGGGAACCCACACAGAGACAACTCCCTCCAGCTCAGATGTGGGCGAGCCAGACAAGAGGAAAGACTGAATGGACCTCTCCTGTTGACTCTGTCTCTCGTTTAACCTGCTACTTCTGGACCTGCTCACATTCTATCACACTTCTTGTTTTCTCCTACAGACAAATTTATATTTTTTCTCCAGTTTTGCTTTTAAGTTTGATATTATTTGTACTAACACCATTTTCTGGTGTTTCCCTCTGCTGATAATCCATCTAACATGTCTAAACTGACAAGGTGACAATTTCTAAAAAGAAAGGTCCTGGTGCCTGTTTATGGACTGTTGCACATGTACACTCAGCTCTAATCATTCTTACATATTTTATTGTATTGATGCATTCTTACCTGTCCTTGTGGCATTCTCAGGTCTTAAAACATGTAAAATATTTTTCCTCTAGTTGAAAAATTAAAAAAAGAAAAATAGAATGGAGCTGTGTGTTGTTGATCTTCATTGAGCTACAGTGTGTGGTGCATCAGTGATGTTAGCACGGACACTCTCCCCCTCTGTCTGCTCAGGTGCCAACCCTCCAACTTGCATGCATGAATGGTGGTCTTTTTGCTGCATCCCAGCAGCATGCGTGGGCACAATGCTAATCCATCACTCTGCCATTGACACTGTGAGTTTTATTTAAGCTCGAGAAAACAACTGAAATGTAAAGTTTACACCTTTAAAACAAAATGTTTTACTTTGTGTATGTATGTACCGTATGTTTGTATGAATGCATGTGTGTATGTATGTATGTATGTATGTATGTATGTATGTATGTATGTATGTATGTATGTATGTATGTATGTATGTATGTATGTATGTATGTATGTATGTATGTATGTATGTATGTATGTATGTATGTATGTATGTATGTATGTATGTATGTATGTATGTATGTATGTATGTATGTATGTATGTATGTATGTATGTATGTATGTATGTACAGGTAGTCCCCGATTTACGAGCGAGATCCGTTACAACGAGGCGCTCGTAAACCGGAAATCTCGTATTTCGGAACGGTTGCCATGTCTCTCGTAAGTCCGGAATTTCGCTCGTAAATTGGAACGGTTTCGCTAGCGCGACTACAAACACTCGTTTTTCATCAAAAAACTGCTTATGAGTGCATAAAAATGATCGGAAACGTGTGTCCACATGTTTAGCTAACGAACTGTGGTGAAAAAACACATGAAAACTCAGTATTTTTTGCGTTTTTTCCAAAAATTCGCCAGCTCGTAAGTCTGGAACCTCGTAGATCAGAGCGCTCGTAAATCGGGGACTACCTGTATGTATGTATGTATGTATGTATGTATGTATGTATGTATGTATGTATGTATGTATGTATGTATGTATGTATGTATGTATGTATGTATGTATGTATGTATGTATGTATGTATGTATGTATGTATGTATGTATGTATGTATGTATGTATGTATGTATGTATGTATGTATGTATGTATGTATGTATGTATGTATGTATGTATGTATGTATGTATGTATGTATGTATGTATGTATGTATGTATGTATGTATGTATGTATGTATGTATGTATGTATGTATGTATGTATGTATGTATGTATGTATGTATGTATGTATGTATGTATGTATGTATGTATGTATGTATGTATGTATGTATGTATGTATGTATGTATGTATGTATGTATGTATGTATGTATGTATGTATGTATGTATGTATGTATGTATGTATGTATGTATGTATGTATGTATGTATGTATGTATGTATGTATGTATGTATGTATGTATGTATGTATGTATGTATGTATGTATGTATGTATGTATGTATGTATGTATGTATGTATGTATGTATGTATGTATGTATGTATGTATGTATGTATGTATGTATGTATGTATGTATGTATGTATGTATGTATGTATGTATGTATGTATGTATGTATGTATGTATGTATGTATGTATGTATGTATGTATGTATGTATGTATGTATGTAAGAGAGAGAGATAAGAGATTTATTTATTAACATTGCACCAGTTAATTAATACAACGTGATTATGTATACACAGTCGTCCGGAAGAGGGGGAGTGTGCAAAGCTGCAGCATTTCCAAACACATGACATGTTCTTCTGCGCGGCCGCACTCATCCGTCTCCGGATGAAGGTCAAACAGATATGGAAAAAGGAAAAACACAATAGGTATCATTTGTGATATTCAAAAAAAGAATCTATCAAAGATTGCCTTAAGACACTCTATGATAAAGTCCCAAAAACTCTATCAGCAATAAGCACAACCAGACAAGACATTGTTGCAGATTTGACGACATGCAAGGAGATCAAAAGAGTCTGTGAGCAGCACTCAGATAACACAGTTCAGCAGTTGTTAAGCTTGGCGCCTCCGAGCACACTCCCAGAGACCTCTGGGGAGGGAGGGGGGGGGGGGTCAGCAGTGTCTCTCAGCTTCACTCCAGGAGAATAGTTTCCAGCAAACAGCCTTCTTCTTTTTCCAAGGTCGTGCAGAAACTAGATTAGATAGTTATTGTTTATCTTCAATCCAGGCCACAGTGTTCTTTTTGACTGCAGCCTTCCAAGGTCCAGGTGCTGTTCAGGTCCAAAATCGCCGAAACATATGAGGTTCCGAAGCTACGAACCCCCATCCGTGCCCTGATTAATGCCGGGCGGCTGTAAACGAGTTCCAAAGCGCACCGCAGGTCCGCGGTGGTCACCCGCCGCTCCTATTGTGCGGTTCAGCTCGTACAACAGCTGGGTTGAGGAGCTCACAGCCCGGATCAGAGATTCTTGCTGATCAGGAAGTTTGGCCAGCGCGCCGATAGCCGCCGCAGTCTTCCTAATCTTCCAGTAACAGACAGCTCCGCTCACGCCAAAAAACAGAGCAGCTGCCACCAATATATGTTTGTATATCTGTATGTATGTATGTATGTATGTATGTATGTATGTATGTATGTATGTATGTATGTATGTATGTATGTATGTATGTATGTATGTATGTATGTATGTATGTATGTATGTATGTATGTATGTATGTATGTATGTATGTATGTATGTATGTATGTATGTATGTATGTATGTATGTATGTATGTATGTATGTATGTATGTATGTATGTATGTATGTATGTATGTATGTATGTATGTATGTATGTATGTATGTATGTATGTATGTATGTATGTATGTATGTATGTATGTATGTATGTATGTATGTATGTATGTATGTATGTATGTATGTATGTATGTATGTATGTATGTATGTATGTATGTATGTATGTATGTATGTATGTATGTATGTATGTATGTATGTATGTATGTATGTATGTATGTATGTATGTATGTATGTATGTATGTATGTATGTATGTATGTATGTATGTATGTATGTATGTATGTATGTATGTATGTATGTATGTATGTATGTATGTATGTATGTATGTATGTATGTATGTATGTATGTATGTATGTATGTATGTATGTATGTATGTATGTATGTATGTATGTATGTATGTATGTATGTATGTATGTATGTATGTATGTATGTATGTATGTATGTATGTATGTATGTATGTATGTATGTATGTATGTATGTATGTATGTATGTATGTATGTATGTATGTATGTATGTATGTATGTATGTATGTATGTATGTATGTATGTATGTATGTATGTATGTATGTATGTATGTATGTATGCATGTATGTATGTATGTATGTATGTATGTATGTATGTATGTATGTATGTATGTATGTATGTATGTATGTATGTATGTATGTATGTATGTATGTATGTATGTATGTATGTATGTGTATGTATGTATGTATGTATGTATGTATGTATGTATGCATGCATGTATGTATGTATGTATGTATGTATGTATGTATGTATGTATGTATGTATGTATGTATGTATGTATGTATGTATGTATGTATGTATGTATGTATGTATGTATGTATGTATGTATGTATGTATGTATGCATGTATGTATGTATGCATGTAAGCATGTATGTGTAGCGCCAGTAACATATAGAGTTAACCAATAGGTTAGATTGAAATGAAGTACTGTACATTGGTCGGCCGGGGCTCTGGGAACATTACCGTATTTTAAAGATAGTCGTACTAACAGTTTTCAGGAGATACAACTTACTGTTTATATTTAATTTAATGGTGGTGCCTCCACTTAGCAGGGAATTATGATTTTATACCTTGCTTGACCCACTAAGAATTTAATTCTGATAACTATGTTTATATTAAATACACTCCCTTGGGATACAAAAAAAACACTTAAAGTAACTTTCAAATAAGACATTGGTGCCTGATTTAATTAGTAAGAACAAAAATATGTAAATATAATAACTAACTGGTGTCAGAAATAAAAACAAAAACAACTTTTCGCAGTACTTTCAGTTCTATCGATTTAACCCAAATTATTGCGGTCTGTATTACCCCTTAATATTTCAGGTAAAGCTTTTCAAACATAAAACTCAACTCCAAAATAACCCATTTCAGGCCTGAATCAATGCTTGGGTGCGTGGGAGTTAAAAAACAAACAGCTTGTTCGCGCACCGAGTAAATAAAATAAAAACCATCTGCACTGGTTTAATTGTGTACTCACAAATCCTGCAAAGTTTCAGACTGGATTGAGAATGGTAGGTGTGGAGATCCCTTGCATATGGCATTGAGTAAGGTAAGTAGGCAGGTGATGTCACATGAAGGTCCCTCCTGGCAGCAACCTCACAGATGGGAATCCAAACAGCTGAATGGGGAACTTCTAACTCCAGCAGGTCCAAAGATTAGCTCCTTGTCCACTTTCATATCCTTCTTAAAGTCCATTACGGTTGTACTTCTTCTTCCAGCACTCGGCAAGGCAGGTCGCATATCTTTCTGCTCTTCCCTCCATAAGTTTTTCCTACTCCCTGCTTGCTTTTCGTCTCGTCTGCGACCCTTCAGCGCTCACTCGAACCAATATGGAATTAATAAATTGGGCTGTTTCTTCAATGGATAAGATTTTTTCCACGAAGCGGACCGTGCCAGGAGAAGCTGTCTGTCCCTCCGACACACACGCGGCTGGATACGTGCTGGACTCGTGGGGTCAGTGGCAGCCCATGTGTCTGACCGTCTTAAGTGTCGAAGACGTGGAGGATTTGTGGATTATTGGATTATTGGTAGCAACTGCTCTGTTTTTTGGCGTAAGCGGAGTTGTTTGTTACTGGAAACTGAGGGAGGCTTCGGCAGCTATCAGCGCGCTGTCGGCACTACCTGATCAGCAAAATTCTCTGAACCGGGCCGTGAGCTCCTCATCCCAGCTGTTGTATGAGCTCAATCGCTCGCTTGGAGCGGTGGTGGAGCACCGCGGACCTGCTGTGCGTTTTGGGACTTGTTTACAGCCACCCCGGATCAATCAAGGGACAGATGGGGGTTCATAGAGCGGAGCGGAACCACATATTTGGATTTTTTTTCGGCCATGAAACAGCACCGCAGACTTGATGGCGGCAGTGGAAAAGAACACTGTGGTCTATTGGATAACAAACAAGAATATTATCTGGCTTCTGTACATGTCCTTGAAAAGAAGGCTGTCGGAAGCCATTCTCCTGGGAGTGTGGAACTGAAGAGACCTGCTGCCCCCCCCTCCCCCCCCCCAGAGATTTCTGTGAAGCCTCAGATAACGCCCAGCTGCACATCTGCTGAACTCTGTGTTTGTCTGAAATTTCTCACAGACTCTATCTCCTTGCCTGCCGTCTCTCCATTTGTTATTGTAACTAAATGTGCTTTTTGATATGGTTTTTACTGGATCACGCGGTGTCTTGAAGACAAAATGTGATTCATCTTTTTTAATATCAATGCTGTAAAACCCCGTGTCTTTGCCTGTTTTCCTGCTTTTGACCTTCATCTGGGGACAGATGGGAGCGGCCGCGCTATAAGTATATCATGTGTTGATAAACATATCATGTGTTGATAAACATGTCATGTGCTTTGTTGAGCTGCAGCTTTTTGCACTCATTCTCTCTCCTGGATGACTGTAACTACATATTTACGTTGTATTGGTGAAAATTGATGCAATGTTAATAAACCTTCTTGTATCTTGTATCTTAACCGTTGTAGCTTTATTCTGTTATTGTCCCACGTCTGCGTCGCTGTGCTCTCTGACTTGTCTGGTTTTTCAACACTGACACACGTTTCATGCAGCGTACCATTAATCCTGCCCACTCCCATCTGATCGGGCAAAAATACTGTATAATGCTTAATCCAATACAAAACAAAACTGAGCAAGATTGACACTTCGTACAAATCGGTTGTGAAACTGCCACATGTCACTTTGTGCAACACTCAAAAAACTTTCATGTAACATTCAATGAACATAGTAAAAATGACAACTGCCTGTTTCCGTCTGCTTAAACTTGATTTTTCTTGACCAAATATGAACTGTTTTTTTAAATGATACCATATGTCTGAACTCTTGCGTAATACAGCTTGCATCTAAACATGTCAACCAGCAGAGGGCGTTATTTCTGCAAATACAAAAACGGGCAAAGTTGGGACAGACTGGTTACAATCTAAACTGAAAGACTAGCATGCCTTGAATGAATTCACATCGCCTGCTCCCTTTAACACAAGACTTTCAGAGTATGATGATCTTATATTGAGAAGGAACAGAGTTACCGCGGCTTTGGTCAAAACTTGTAAATTATGTCATGACAAACTCAGGGGACACTGTCAGATCTTTTGAGATGTGTTTACAATCAATGAATGTCACAGGAAAGACTCATCACTACCACCCAAGGTTTAACTCAACATCTTTAAACAAAAGAGTCTGAGCTACGTTTGTGTTTGCCAAGTTTGCTCAGATGGGACAACCATCATGAAAGTTGTAGATGTTCCTCCAGTGATACTTCCAATCCTTCCACTGGTTCATGAGATATTTTGCTAACAATACATAATATTGCTGCTTCACATTGGGTGGCAGGAGATAATCTGACTTTATGTCTTGACTTTATGACACACAGGACAAAAAAATGACTCATGGAGCAGAAAGTGAGGTTTATGTGATGGAAACAGCCGTTCTGTCTCAGTGGCGGCTGTTTGTCTCTGACCAGCAGAAACTGGAGTCAGAACTGGTTTGGCTTGTTTCTGATTCATAGAAAACTGAACGTCACTCTATTTGAAGACTCTGATGTTCCCCACACACCTGTCTGTTCCAAAGTCCAGACATTAAGCAGCCTAACCTTTAGTCTGGAGAGGGCCTCCATGTTGTCTGTGATCATAAATATAAAAGCTGAAGTCAGGGCCTCCTCCTGAACAAGCTCACACCTGCCATCTTCCTGCACCCATGAACACATCCTTTTGTAATGTTGGGGCTCGTGTCCATTCAGTCTGTGACCTAAAGAGTGAAGTCTGGATACTAAGCCAGCTGCTTTCTTTAGACATTTGAAATTCATTTGAATAAAATGGACAAAATTAAAGCAAGCTGGACTGTACACACTTTGGAGGCAGTGAGGGGTTCAGTGTCTTGCAGGGACACTTCAGCATGTTACTGCTGGTGGAATCAAACCCCCAACTCTCCCATGGGGGACGACTCCTCCAACCACTGAGACACAAGCCGTTTTCGCACTGCACAGCCCTCCCCGGCCCAGCTCGTCCCGGGTTGCCCCTGAGCCCAGCCTGGCCCGCCCCCGCTCATTTCGCATTGTGCGGAGAGCCGCCTTGAAGTGGGTGGGGAGTTCTTAGCCAACGCCATTTCCTCACTTGGTTGAACTTATTTTACGTTTGTCTTTTATTGGATAAAAAAAGGAGTTTGTGTTAACCACAGGCATAACACAAACTCCTTTTTTAATCCAATAAAAGACAAACGTAAAATAAGTTCAACCAAGTGAGGATCGAACCCGAGTCGAGATAAAGCTTGGTGCGGCAACCTGACGCGCTTCCAGTGAACCACTGAGGCGTGTTGCTATTTCCAGGTCCGACGCACGCTTAAAAACTTCAAGTGGGTGGGACGTTCTAAAATAAGCTGATTTGTAATCAGTTATTAACAACAATTAAACTCAGAAACACTAATATATATATATATATTCAGCTAACACATATTTTTTATGCGTTTCTGTAGTTATATTTTAATGAAATTCAGCTCGCGCTGAAAGGCGGAAATGCTCTGTATGGTTGCACGCTTCGTGTTATTTAAACTGGGCCCGGGAGCTCGGCCCGCTTAGAACCTCCGTCGGTCGGGTTCTAAAACTCGGGCTGACGCCGGCCCGAAAAGGCATCTGCGAACAAGACTGGTTAGAAGCCAGCTCGGGCCGGGCTGGGCCGGGGGGCTGTGCAGTGCGAAAACGGCTACAGCTACCCCAAAAGGGTTAGCTAGAAAGTAACTGCAGCAAAATGCTAGCTAAAAACGGCAAATGTTTAGCTAAGTAGTAACAAAAGACAAGCTAATAGCTACATGTAGTTTGTTGAAGTACATTTTAAACACATTTTTATTTATTTAGCATTATTTAGAATCTCATTGAGACATTTTATTATTATTATTATTATTATTATTTACAATAAAAAATAGAATATTTTTTGATTGATCTGAAATGATCTCAGTTATATAAGGAAAATATATGTAAATAAAGTTAAAAGTTTAAAAAATGCACTAGTTATAACAACCAGAAGTCAAGAGCCAAATGTCGGCTAAAACATCAGTGTGCAGAAGTAAATGGATATAATAAAAATAAAAAACGCACAAATGCAGTTAAAACAATAGTGTGAACGCTGAAGCAGCAGGAACTTTCTAATCAGTTTGACTTTTGCACCAAAACATTTCAAACATGTTGTAAAACAAACATGTGAAAGGATTGTTGGTGATGAATGAACTCTTTGTTTGGTTCAGTTTTCTCTCTCAGGTGTTTGTGGAACAGGGCGTGGCCTGGCACTGATCAAACTCGTTTTCTACCTGGAACACAAAGGTAAGGCGACACTCAACAACCGTCCATTGTTCAAACCCCAGCCAGCCGTCAGCAATCAGCTGGGGGAGGTGGAGGTCTGTGGGTGGGGGTCTTTTGATTTATTAAGCTTTATTTAACCAGGTCAATCCCATTGAGATCACAGATGAGATCTCTTTTGTAAGGGAGGCCTGGGCCTGAAGGCAGACTACCATGCATGTTTTTGTCCTGTGGGAGGAAACCCACATGCACGGAGAGAACATGCAAACGTCACATTATGTCTTAAAGTGCAGCCCTTCGGCTGCTCCTTATCTCTGAGGGACCAGAGCACAGAGCCTGGTCACTTTGTTTAAACGCGGGCTAGAGGTAAGAATGTTCACAGCATTTCAATGTCAACAAAGGTAGGCATATCAGATTGTGATCACATAACTGGTTTGAAAGAGGCTGATAGGTAATTATTTTAGATTTCTTGTAAACCTGTCTTAAAATGTAAGGGGTCCTGGACTTTGGTTGGGCTAGTGCAGGGGTCTGCAACCTGCGGCTCTGGAGCCACATGCAGCTCTTTGGTCCCTCTGCAGTGGCTCTTCCAAGCTTTGATCAAAACTAACTTTAAACTGAATTTTATTTGTTCTTATAACAACAAAAAGGGCTAGTTTTAGCAGTCTTTCCTGACATTTCCTTTGCAAATGTGTGAATACTAGAACTAATAGAAGGAGTAAAACATAAGTTAACTTTATTTATTTGAAGTAGGATATTTAATTTTTCCACAATTAAAATAATTACCAGTTTGATGTCTGCTGACATTTTGTGGATGCCTTTTATGCAAATTTTGTGTCCACAGATGTTACTAAACTTTTCCAATGGATTTTACTCCTCAGATCCAGTGGTAACTGCTGATGAAAGTCACCTACCATCTGCTCTTGGAATTTCTGCTCCACCACCACCACCAATGGATCCTGCACAATGGCCGTCACATCTGTCTGACCAAGTAAGGGCTGACATAGTTAGAAGGGGTCCCATGGAGGTAGACAGAGACTTTGAATTCCCCAAATCCATGTCAAACAGAAGCTTTCATTACCATTATATGTTTAGAACACTTGCAAATGGTGAGAAAATTCGACGGGCTTGGTTATGTTATTCAAAGCAGAATGATGCAGTTTATTGCTTTTGTTGTAAACTGTTTTCAAAAAAGTCCACAAAGTTCATTACAGAAGGGCAGAATGATTGGACCAATATTGGTGCCATTTTGAAGTCTCATGAAACAACTGAGGAGCATGGAAAACAGCTGATAGCATGGAAAGAATTAGAACTAAGACTTAAAACAAAAAAAAACAATTGATCAAACAGAGATGGCTCTCTTGCTAGCAGAGCAAAATCGATGGCGAGAAGTGCTTTATCGTTTGATCAGCATCATTCGTTCGCTAGCAGAAAGGAACCTTCCACTTAGAGGATCAGTAGATGCTCTCAACAGTCCACACAGTCTACCTGCAAATGAAAAAACACAATTTGTACCATCAGATGCTCACACAATCATATATTTTTAGTGAGTGTGCTTAGCAGTAAACTATGATACACCATGGTCTTAGAATAAAAGTGTTGTGCAAAAGGTTTATAATTACATACAGCATTTGGTTTTGTGTATCTTTCAATGTCTACAAAGGCAAAGCAAAGTAGGGCCCCCAAAACATATCCTGCTTAGGGCCCCCAAACGTCCAGGTCCGGCCCTGGCCCTCCCCGTGTCTAATCCCACGACACGGTAGGTCAGGGGTGTCAAACTCATTTTGATCTGGGGGCCGCATACAGCTTAATCTGATCTCACGGGGGCCAGACCAGTATACGTACTCATTCCAAAAGTCCACTTTTTTCTTTGTATTAGTGCGCAAAGAATAAATAAATTATAAAAATATTTACATTAAATTAATTGTCCTTTTACACTTTTACTCAGTTTAACATTTAAGTGCATTACACATTAAAAAACTGATCAGTGATTGCACATTTTAAAACATTTAGTCAACAAACTGTTTTGTTAAATACCCTGATGCATGCTCAATAATCCAGGTAGAAAAATCTAAAAAAGCTAAGTCTGGTCCTCTGGACATAAAAAAAAACACAGTTTTGTTAAAACACTTTCCTGTATGTTAAAAATGCATCAAACCCATCAAAATTTAGAAATGAATGAATTTTAATACACTGATGCATGCTCAATAATCCAGGTAGAAAAATCCAAAAAAGCTAAGTCTGGTCCTCTGGACATTCAAAAAATAAAACAAAACAAAGAAACAACAAAAAAATGTAGAGTGGAATTGTCTCCCTCTTCCCCTGCAGGATCCATTCACATAAAGGGAGCTACTTTCACTTTATGTGAAAGGGAGACAATTCAACTCACTCCTTCATCTTTAAAAATTGTGTTAGGATAGGCTAAGTGATTGGTGACTGTACAGTACTGTACATGTATTCATTTGTAAAAAAAAAAAAAAAAATAAAAATTTTTTTAAATTCAGATTTATCCGTGGGCCGACTAAAACCCCCTGGCGGGCCGGATCCGGCCCGCGGGCCGCATGTTTGACACCCCTGCGGTAGGTACTGCCTCTTTTCATCATTCACCGTCGTCTACTGAGAGACCGTCCGAGGAAAAGAAAAATAATGCCAAGAACCTGCCCAGCGTGTGGCATCTCGTCCATGAGGAGCTTTGATAAGCACCTCGTGTGTGCGGTGCCTGGGGCCACAGCATGCGGAGCTGGACTACCCCTACCGCATTTGTGGCCGCCTACCGGTCGACGAGCTGGGACGCCGGGCGACCCAGTTCAGGCACGACCAAAAGGAAGTGCGGGCACAGAGGGACGAGACTCCGGTGGACAAAGCCGCACAGTCGGAGGCGGGGGGTGAGTCGGACGACTTACCCGACTGCGAGGACGAGAGCAGTGACCTGAGCGCAGCCCCATCCCCCCTCGGCAACGTGGAGCTGCAAGACAAGGAATGCGCAAGCATGTGTTCGGAACCCCCCCTCCCGCAGAGGCCTGGGTCCACACCGCTCCCAGTGCTGGGCGCGTTGCTGCAGGAGGTGCCCGCCACCATCAAAGAGGCAACGGACACGAAGGGCCTGTGTGTCCCAACGCCGCCCCCGCCCAAGTCGGACGACCTGGCGGGAAGATTCGACACCGCGTCACCACGACGCTCTGACCCAATATGGCAGCGCTTCCCGGCCGTGTCAACTCACTGGGTCGAAGGCACAGCAGATCCCGCCAAAATGAAGGCTCCGCTGTCGGCGTTCGCCCCGATAACAAAGGTGGAGGGGTTCACTGAGAAGGGGGTTCCCATCAGTCCCCCCCTGGAGCAGGGCCTGACGGAGGTTTTCGGAAAGAGGACCACCAGGTTAGACCGGAAACCGGTCCCACCCGGGAGGCATGACCAGACAATTCTGCAACTGCCGAACAGAGCCTTCCAGTGCTCGGTCCAAGCAGCAACGGCGAGTAACAGATCATTAGATTTACAGATCATGTCTATCACTGAATGTTAGGAAACGCCTTGTATCTGTGACTTTCCTTCCCTCCATTGATTACAGTGACATTCTCTACATGAATGCTCCTACAAGCACCCTGCGGAT
>JBBPBX010021392.1:19722-38232 GCA_038048925.1 Garcialebias charrua
GTCATCACAGCTAATCTTGATGTACCCCTCAAAGGGTTTTTACCTAATGGTTACATTGGTGTGTTCGAACCACATTATACCGATCAGTCCTCTACTGGTATGGCATGGACTGTGGCGAGGGTAGAGCACGGTTCTATTTGTGTGAAGGTGGCTAATGTTTCACATAGTGAAGTTATGCTACATGATGGTACACAGGTGGGACATTTTCATGCTATCCTGGCAGGGGGCCAGAGTGAGTTCACCATTATGGATGGTTCTATTGGTAATGTTAATAGACAGATACCTGACAGTCCGGGTGCAACTCCTATTATAGATGACACTGATTCAGACCTGACGCCATTGCAGAAAACACAACTGACGGACACTTTGACTTCTTTTGCTGACGTGTTTAGTCAACACCCACATGACTTTGGTAGAACTGACATGGTCACACACAAAATCATTACGAACTGTCACACCCCAGTCTCTCAGAGAGCACAGACTACCGGCTACTGTTCATGTTTCATCGCCGACAGTTTCTGATAGTCCGACAAACTATGGTGCAGAACTGGCTCGACGGATGGACGCTGCTTTTGAGACTGTTTTTCTACATCGTGAAGAACAGAGACAAAAACGAGAATACTACTACAACAAGGACACAAGGTTCAGGCCATACGTTTGTGGTGATCTGGTATGGATGGATGATCCCACCACACAACGACAGAAGCTTGCTCCAAACTGGACTGGACCATATAAGGTTGTATCTGTGGACGACAAAGGGCTCCTTTACAAGCTGGTGGATGTGCAACATCCTCAGGCTGCGACCAAGGTCATCCACTATGATCGGTTGAAACCTTATCGTGGTTCCACAGACACATTAACAATGGAGGGCAATCAATCTGTCCCAATGCCAAACATGAACACGCTGCCGAGGTACACAGCTTTGTCTGGCTCATTGCCCTTGATCTTTGGCCAAACAGCGCAGACAGCAGAAACTGCGAGGTCATTGACACTTTCACCAAGGAGACAAACTGGACCAGTCTCCCAGCAGCCGGCGCAAACACCTCTTAGCTTGCCGCCCTCTGAGGGTGCAGTTGTCACCAGGTGTGGGCGCATTGTTCGGAAGCCACGACGACTGTTGTCGTGACAAAGTAAAAAAAAAAAACTGTTCTATATGTGGACTTTGTTGTAAGTTTTATTGTTCTGAGATTGTGTTTTGGGAAGATGATTTATTTTCTCTTATTGTTACTATGGTTACCTTATTTTGAAATGAGGACATTTCATTTAAAGAGGGGGAAGTATGTAAGATGATTTATTTTGATTTATTTTGATGTAAGATGATTTATTTGGGCAGTTACGTATTTAGGTTACTGTGCCTTTAAGAGACTTCTTCGTGGGTTTTTGGGTGTGTTCAGGTTAAGCGGGCGAGACAGCCGCAGACGCGGGCAGCGTTCATGAGGGGATGACGTTGTATTGAAGAGCTGAATAAAGTTCGTGCAGCCAAGCTATTCCCTTTCAGCGTGGTTACTCCTTCTCCACCCCATGACCTTCAGATGTGTTTGTAACCCTTCTCCACCTCAAGCGGTGGTGTTACAATAGGAAGTTCCTACGCTTGTCCATCAAAGAAACACAGTTCGAGTTCAACAGATTAGTTTTCGGTTATACCCTCATCTCACGCACTTTCACAAAGTGCTTGGGGACCGCAATCCAGCCGTTGCGCACAACTGGAATGAGAATATTCTTTTATCTCGACGATCTGCTTCTGTTGAGCAGTTCCAGGGAGGAAGCTACAGTTCAAACCAAGGCTCTGGCGGAACATCTGCTAATCCTGGGTTTCAAAGTCAAAGTCAAAGTCAACTTTATTGTCAGAACTGTAATATGTACAGGACATACACAGGATTGAAATTACGTTTCTCTCAGTCCCTCGGTTCAATCAACTGGGAGAAGAGCTCCCCCCTTCCCGTACAAGCAATTGTTTATTTGGGCGTAGAACTGAACTCGCGCACGATGAGAGCTCGTCTGTCAGAGCAGAGAGCTCTCGACCTGTCAACTCAGCTGTCACGAGTCAGACCAGGAAGGGTGGTGACGGCGACGTCCATCATGCGTCTTCTCTGCCTGATGGCGGCTGGTCACATGGTCGTGAGTCGTGGTTTGTTGCAAATGAGGGCGCTGCAACGCTGGTTTGCCCGCCATACGTATAGATCCTGTGCATCAAAAAAGGCGGATGATCGTGGTTCACCCCTCCGTGGGAACCGATCTACATCACTAGGGGAACCCCCTGACGCTGTCAGAGGGAGTCTCCATGACCACACCTACGTCACATGTCCCAGTTTTCACAGACGCCTCTCTGATGGGCTGGGGCGGGACGTGTCAGGGTCAGACTGTTGGAGCGAGGTGGCCAGAACACACTCGCCTCCATATAAACGTGCTGGAACTGCTGACAGTTTTCAAAGTAGTGCAGCACTTAGCTCCCTTGCTTCAAAACAAACATGTACTGACACACACCGACAACAAGGTGGCAGCATCGTACATAAATCGGCAATGCGGCGTTTGCTCAGCCCAACTGCTGGGCATGGCGAAGCAGCTCCTGCTCTGGGCTCACCAGCATCTGCTCTCTCTGAGAGCAATGTACATCCCTGGTGTTCTGAACAGAGGAGCGGACATCATGTCGGGGGGGGGCTCGTTAGGGAGACTGGGCTCTACACCCCGATGTTATAGCACAGATTTGGTCCAGATTCGGCCGCGCGAGCGTGGACCTTTTTGCGTCTCGGGAGAACGTGCAGTGTCCGCTGTTGTTCTCTCTAAGCCCGAGAGACAACCCACCCTTGGGAGTGAACGTTTTTGTGCATAGCTCATGGCCAAAGAAACTGTTATACGCTTTCCCACCTGTCGCTCTTATCCCTCGCATTCTGGAGCGGGTCCAGAGGGAGAAGCTGTCGGTCATCCTGATAGCTCCAGAGCGCAAAAACGCACCGTGGTTCCCGAACGTGCAGCAGCTGTTACGGGACCACCCTCTGCAGCTCCTGTGGAGAAAAGATGCGTTCCTCCAAGCGGGAGGGGCGATCATGCACTTTCCAGAGATAGGCCAGCCCCTGTGGGCTTGCAGGCTGAACGGGACCGTTTAGCACGTATGAGCATGTCTCCCACTGTGGTTCGGACTATCTAGACTAGACGCACGAGTTGCATCTACAACATCTCTGTACGCGTCTAAATGGGCATCTTTCCAACGCTGGTGCGCTGAAAAAGGTGTCGACGTCACGTCATGTGAGCTGAGCTGCGTGTTGTCATTCCTACAGCTGTTGGTGGAGAGGAATTTAGCCTCCAGCACCATTAAGGTTTATGCTGCAGCTATTTCCTCGTGTCATGAAGGTTTCAGGGACAGGACATTGTTTAATCACCCGCTGTTGAAGCATTTTTTACAGGGCATGTACCGGCGCAGACCTTTGACGTGCGCCCTTGTACCCCAGTGGGATTTATCCTTGGTATTACGCGTTCTACTCAAAGCTCCCTTTGAACCGTTGGGTGAAGTCATCATGCTTAAAAATCCAACAGGATGGGAGCTCTGCAGTTTTGAGGCCTAACCCAGCTTTTATGCCAAAATGCATAAATAGCGCTTTAAATCACGAGTAATTACTTTAAATGGGTTCATCTTCCTCCTCAAGCATCGGAGGAAGAAGCGAATTACCACTTGTTGTACCCACTTGTTGTACCCCGTCCGTGCACTCAGGTGTTATGTGTCACAAACGGCCAGTTTACTTCATTCCCAGAGTTTGTTTATCCACTACAGAGACCGCTCGGTGGGGCGCGTTTTGCCCCCCCCCCCCAGCGCCTCTCCCACTGGTTGTGTGAGGCCATATCAGATGCGTACAGGACGTCTGGAGCAGAACCTCCTCAAACACTGCGCGCTCATTCTACGCGGGCGATCGCGTCTTCCGCAACACTGCACAGGGGAATGGCAGTTAGTGATATATTTGTGAAGCGGCTACGTGGGTCTCGCCTTGCTCGTTCATAAGGTACTACCTACGGGATATGTCTGGTTTCTCCATGACTAATTTAGTCCTGGGAGTTCTAGATGAGTAGTGTAAGTCCTTCATGTGGTGTTTCTGCCCACATCAGCTGACCGCTGGGCATGATGTGTGAGCGTTACCATCAGTCTCAGTGCTTGTGACTGCTGTCTGATATTGTTATTACTGACATTATAACCTGTTCTGTGCATAGTTCAGTGTCAGTTATGTTCCCCTGTTGGGGGTCTCCGCCAGAGACTGTTCTACCCTCTGGCGTGGTTGCAACAAAAAAAAAAAACACACGCACACAACCCCATCCCCCCCCACAAAAACAATATAAAACACATACTGTATATTGTTCATGCTGCTTCAGTAGCTGCCTGTCAGGGTGCAAAGCAGGCCTGCAGGCTCATTCTCTAATCCACCAGCGCCCTCCTCGGGTGCGTCGTGACGTATGGTATACAGGTGACATACGAGGAGATGTGTTGCTGTGTTTGGGTGAGCAGGGGCTTCATGCTTGGGGTGGACCCAGTGGGGCATGGACCATATCCTGCTCCGCCCTTGTATCCAATAAGCGAAGCTAAAGGGCAGAGCTAACATGAAATAGAACGTTGGTTACGTATCGTAACCCCAGATTCAATGAATGTTAGCAGAGCCCTTTAGCTTAGTGGGCCCCACTGGCTCTTGAACGGCTGAATGATTGGCTATTCGGGAGGAAGTACCTACCGTGTCGTGGGATTATATGGACACGGGGCGGGCCCACAATATACAGTAGGTGGGCGTGGACTAAAAGGTTATTCAGTATGACGCTGACGTGAGAGAGATATCCAATAAGCGAAGCTAAAGGGCTCCGCTAACATTCATAGAATCTGAGGTTACAATACATAACCAACGTTACTGACATTAGCTTGGCAACGCTATGCTACATGCTAACCCCCACACGTAACACTAACGGCAACAAAGTGTCCCGCCCGTGTTTAGCCTCGACTCTTTGTTGTTAGGAACTGCTTGTTAATAATTTATTTTGAACCTTTATTTACCCTGTGACATCAGGCTGACACACACACACACGTTTAACGGTTGTAGTCAGTCTGTTTGTCTGTTAGCAAATAGCTCTTGGACCCACACGACAGTCAAGTCATATTTATTTATAGAGCACAGTTGAAAGAGATAAACTGTTATCAAGTTGCTTCACAAACAACATAAAAGAGGTTTAAAAATTACAGAAACAGTAACACACACTAATGGTAAAACTATGACATACAGCAGTAAAATTATAATAAAATGTATAAGAACAGCATTAAAATGAAAACACAGGATAAAATATATACAGTACATGTACATCAAAGTCAAAGTCGAAAGTCAAAGTCAACTTTATTGTCAGAACTGCAATATGTACAGGACATACACAGGATTGAAATTGCGTTTCTCTCAGTCCCTCGGTGCAACAGTAACCATTTAAACACTAAAACACTGAAACATTTAATAAACATAAGCATAAAATAGTAAAAATGGGCTGCTCCATTCGGGTGGCCCCACATGATGAGGAATCTGTTCCAGTTTGTTTAAAATCAGAAACTGCCCTGGTCTCCATCATGTTGAAGAGTGTTTTTGATCTGGTATTTATTCTGTAGCCAAATCATTTTCATTAAAAGACATAAAATCACACACGGTTCTTCTCATATTGTATTCAGTTTCAACTGTTTTGAATTTATAATTATAGCTTTTACTCTGAACTTTATCAGTCTCTTCCTGGAAGAGGAACCATACAGCAACATGCATGTTTTTATGTTTTGTACATGTCAATAAAACACTAAACTGGTAAGTTGCCAAAGAACAACCACTACATCTAGGTTTTATTCATGTGCAGTAGAACTTCTCATTATTGGACATTAAACATATCTTAATTAATGAAACAAAGAAGGTGAAACTTGGTGCAACTGTTTTATTCAAACTAAAGGTAAGCACATGTTACATTTAGAAATGCATGTTTCACAGCAACACCAAATGTACTTGACCAAATGTACAGCACTTGAAAAGCAGATTTAATTTAAAAAAATGATATTTTCACTCTTTTGTTGCTGTGGTGCTCGCCTGCACAAAACTTCTGGACCAAGTGGAGCTTCATCCAGGGAGTACCTTACACAGAAATACAACACAAAGGACGAAAACAATTAAAATGCTTTCAGGGTTTAAAGCAATATTTAACCAATGGATTAAATGGAGTTACCAAATTGTAACTTTTCACCACTAACTTTATTATTCTAACCACTACTTATCCAATATACATGTCATTGTTAGTTTTTTTTGTCTGCTTGTTTTGTATATAATGTATATAGAAATCTGTCATATCCTGTTGGTTTTGAACTGTCAACATCTGTTTACTGTGATTGTAGTTTTCTTTATTTTCTTTTTGATAAGTGCAAATGCCTATTGCCAATGTGACGTGTGCTGCTGACCACTTGACCAGGTCACCCTTGTAAAAGAGATCTCGATCTCAACGGGCTCTACCTGGTTAAATAAAGGTGATTGATTGATTGATTGATTGATTGATTGATTGATTAACAAAGGCAGATCACAGTGGAAAATAAATATCAGTGACATTTACTGTAAAACGTTAAATACTATGACCGAGCAATAATTACAAATACTTTATTTTGTTAACACTAATTTAAGTATGAAAGGCAATCATAGGCTAAATAAATAATGTAGTAATGTGAGAAATATCAGCGATCTTTACTGTATGACAACAAGCTCATCAGGTAAGCTGAAGTAGCTACAACGATCTTTAACGTAGCAAAGATTAGCTTAGCTGATGTAGCTTTTACTAAAGTAAACATTGCTGATATTTACTGTGGCACAAGTTACATTAGCTAAACTATTCTTTGTTACGTTAAAAATGGCTGATATTTACTGTAGCACAAGCTACGTGAGCTTAGCAGTGCACGCAGTAAATAACACCAATGTTTACTGTAGCTAAGATTAGCTTAGCTGTTGTAGCTACGAGGGACATCTATGTGTGCATTATTGTAAACACTTACTCTGCCAGTCACCCGAACTGTTATTAACATGAAGATTTGGACATCCTTCACAAATCTGTTACTGGTTATTAAGCATCCATCCATGGATTTAAAGCTGCAAAGCTGCTCTGTTGTGGGCACTCCTCGTAGTCATTAAATAATTAACGATATCAGAGTAACTTCTTGGTGACAACTTGTTGCCCTTCTCCACCAGGGGGCAATACTGCTTCGTCTGACATGATTTCTAGCTCCACCTCATAGGGGTCAACTCCGACCACTGCTTTTTTTTTTGCAGATATCTAGCTCTTGCGCCTTGGTCAAGAATAGCTTAGCTTAGCTCTGGTTGCTCACGTCTGTTTGTCCGCCATTTTCTGACTACCAAGATGGCAGAAAAGCCAGTATTGCACAATACCGGCCACGTGTGTGGGAACTATGTATACAATAAAACCTGGAGGCCAGCACTAGCATGCTAACTCCACAAACAAACAAAGAAAAACACAAACTCACCAGTTGCCACTTTTAGAATAAACAGTCAGCTGAAGGGTTTTTTCCACAAACAACCATCTAAAAGTTGAGAGGCATATCAGTCAGAAATGCAAATAGACATTAGATAAAGGGCTTTCAATAATTTAAAACTTACCTGAGCAAGCCTGCTTGAGTCAATGACCACACGGCTCATTTTCCAGACAAGAAAAAAAAAAAGACCGGAAGCACATGATCGGTAGTTAGAGCTCACGTTGTATGTGTCCAGGGCGGTGAAAACTGCGCCCAGCGTCTTCCCATTGTTTTGTAACATCGTGGAATAACTGCGCATGCACCATTTATAACAAGAGTCTATCGATAAGATTCATGCACCCCCAGAACAGGAACGTCACCAATCAGAAAACATTTTTTGAAACAAACAATATAACTCACCATTACTCATAAAATATTTATCCTACACAACTAAAAACATATATGCATATATTTCGAAATGTTTTTATTTTATTGTTTCGTTTTTATTAATGAAACAACGCCCCTGGGCCTGAAATGATGACAGAATGTTAATTCAGCTGGGCTCCTCTGAAAAGTCCGTGGAATTCCTCAGTAGCAAGTTTGGGAGGGGTGAGAGCGTCAGGTTTACGAAAATTTTCAGGCGTGTTGAGATAAGAAGGCCTGTCAAGGCCAGTCAGGGAGCTGAATGTCAGATAAACACGATTGTTTTGGGAACAGGCAGAACTTTAATGACATCTACATTCAGTCTGTGTCGGTCCACTCGCTTCCGAAATGTCCAAATTACCACCAATTATACCAATGGAACGTGCCTGAGAAAATCCCCAAGATCCATTCAGCCAAAAGTCTGGTTTCTCAAGACATGAACCAAGCCATCATGTAAGGCAGGCAGCCTGACCAGGTCCAGATTTGCTGCCAACGTCTTCCTTTTGTGTTGATAGACCAGGAACCAGCCCTCAAAGACACAGAACGTCCTCAGAGACACTGTGTCTCCTAGCCTGTCTTGTGTGGGATTTCTCCTTCTGTCTGGCTCCCGAGTTAGTGGGGACGCTGTCTGCTCTGTGATACAGAGTCCTGATGACTCCCAACTTGTGCTCCAAAGGGTGATGGGAGTCAAACTGCAAATACTGGTCTGTGTGGGTGGGTTTGCGGTACACCTCAGTTTGCAAATATCCTCTATCAGAAACTGAGACCTCACAGTCCAAAAAAGACTTCGGCCCCACCCGACCGCATTTGGGTCGGTTGGGGCCGGGCTTAGGGCTTGGGTTAGAAATGACAGCTCTACTCTGTGGCAGCTTCCTTTCATCCCATACTTTATTGTAAAATTCTAGTACTGTATTATGTTCTTTGCTGTTTTGCTTAGATGTTTTATCATTGTGTACCAAATGTTATCTTTACCAGATACTGTATTCTTCGTTTTTCTGAGTGCACAGTTTAGTTCTGTTACAAACTGGAGTGGTAATGATGATTTTGCAACTTTGATGGACATCTATCAAGCATTCGTCCATTATATCATATAATGGTCTCCTCCAAAAATAATTTCACAGATTAAATATATTTGAGACAGCATTGCTCATTTCTTAGTTTTTTTGTTTGTTTGTTTGATATTATTGTGATCAGTAACATATATATTACGGTAAGATAAAACAAACATCTAAATATGCATCATTTACTATACCAAAAGTCTACCCTATAAAATCAGTTGTTTTTATTGGTATTAGTTACAAGTTGTTTGTTTTACATTCAAACACTGACGAGTACACTTGAGGCAGTTTGTCTCTTAATGGCCATGGACTGATATAAATTAAAACTTAGTTCATTTGAACACTGCATGCTCTCATCAATATTTCATTTAATTTTGTGCATTATTAATAGAAGAACTTGACAAATCTCAGAAATAACGTGTAATATTGGATAATTTTCATGGATAAATAAATGATCAAGTATAATATTTTGTCTAATTTATTTAAGGTTCTCTTTATCTTCTTTTAGGACTTGTGTGGAATTCTGATGATGTTTTAGGTTGTTTTTATGCAGATATTTAGAAAGTTTTAAAGGCTTCATAAACTTTAAAGCACCACTGTATGTGTGAATATAAAGTTACAATTGTGCCTGATTTTCCTGTTTTCAGTGGTCCCTGCAGCTGTTCAGCAGATGGTGCTGAGTAAAGAAGCTCCTGAAGTACAGATGCTTGGTGTGGACCAACAGAATCTGGAGACCCTCAACATAAAGGAGGAAGAGGAACTGTGGACCAGTCAAGAGGGAGAACAGTTTTGTGTGGAAAAAGGAGACTGACACCGGGTTTGCATTCACTGCTGTTGAAGAGTGAGGAAGATTAAAGGTGCAGTCTGCAGTTTCTGTAGAACGCAGCACTTAGAAAAATTTTCAACAGGCAAAGCATTCTGATCCCTCCCCCTCAGAGCCATATATGGCTCTGCTCCCCCTTGCTCTGCTGAAATTCAAATTCAAGCTCTGTTTTTATTGGCTGATTCAAATTCAAGCTCTGTTTTTATTGGCTGGTTACAAACTCTGTTTTTATTGGCTGGTTAACGGCGGGTCACTGTGGCTTTTTAGAAATGCTTTTAGTAACACCTGGAGAAGCAAAGGGACTATAGTTTTTTCAACGATTACTTTGTCTAACATCAGTCTGTTAGGAGATAGTGACAGAGTGAAGAAATATGTTAAAAATATATTTTTAGAAAACTTACAGACTGCACTAAAGAAACTGCAGACTGCAGCTTTAACAGAATCCTCTGTTTTTACAGCTTCATCAGCAGCAAGTAAAAGAGGAAGATTTTCCAACGAGCAGCTCAGCTGACCAGATGAAAGCATCAACTGGTGGAGAAGACTGTGGAGAAGCAGAGACACCAGGAACCCAGATCTAAATACTTATGGAGATGATTGCAGCTCTTCAGAGACTGAAGTCAGTGAGGATGATGAAGGTGATGAGGTGAAGGACTCTGACTCTCAGCTAAAAGACTTATCAGACTCTGGGTCAGAACCTGAAGAAGGTGACAAAGACTGGATGGAAAGTTTTCTGACCTTGACGTGCTGCACTCAATGCAGTTCTTCTCTTAAACAGTCGGTGTCGCTGTGGAACAAATAATACCGCTGCAAAGCTGACAACACCAGAAGAAGAGTCACCGGAAGTATTTCTCTTACGTTCACGAAGATTAGTAAAAAGGTGAGTTTTGTTAAATTGTGTTCTACTTTTAGACTACGAGTTAATTTGCTGTAACATTTGCAGTAATTTAATCTTCTTGAGTTCGGTTCATCTATACCGGTTATGTATCTATTATTTTAAGGAAACTTTAGCTAACAGAGATGAGGAGACATCAGGCTGAACAACAACGAGAGGAAGTAGCTGCTGAAGGAACGTTGGAGTTTCTGGAAACAACAGATGCAGATTATAAAGAGGAACGATGTCGTTTAAAGGACAAACTGCAACACAACAAAACCCAAGATGCTGTTTTCAACCCAAACGTTCTGCGTCACAGATTAGGTTTGTATCTAAACAGCTTTTCAGTGATGATTTTAGTTGGATTTGCGACATGTCCAGGGTGTACCCCGTCCCCCGCACAGTGATTGCTGGACATGGGCAACGGCGACCCCCGTGACCCAAAAATGGAAGAAGCGGATAAAAGATAATGGATGGATGATTTTAGTTGCTGTTTCACGGATTAAAGTTTCCGTCCCTGGAATGGATTTCTGTCATTCTGAACGTTTTTTTTGTTGTTGTTTTTTTTCTGTTAGGTGATAAAGATAGTGATGTCAGAAATCAGTAAAATATATTGCGAACGCACAGAAAGCATCTTCTTCTTCTTTTGGCTTTTCCCTTTTCAGGGTTCGCCTCAGCGTCATCATCCTCCACCTCACTCTGTCAGCTGCATCCTCTGTCCTCACTCCAACTACAGAACCTTCATGTCCTCTCTAACTTCATCCATATATCTCTGATATGTATAATATATATAAGCGTCTTTATATCTGAAAAAGAGTGGTTTTGTCTTTCTCCATTTGGAAGTGTGGATTAAAATTTTTCCCGGGATAATCAGGTTGTTTACTATCAGGTCCAGTTTTCTGTTTTCCAGATGGATACCAAATATAATAGATTCTCTTGTGAAGGGGGTGATTTGGATTTTGGATGATAGCCAGTCTTGTATGTCCTCCCAGAAAGTCCCAGAGTAGGAACAAGTGAAAAACAGATGATCAGTTGTTTCAATGTCCATCTCACAAAACACACAGTTGTTATGATCAATACCAAACCTCAATCTTAGCAACTCGTTGGATGGATAGATTGTTCATAACTTTGAAGTGGATTTCTTTCGTTTTGGGACTTAAAGGGGACCACAGATGCAAAATTCACTTTTTAATGTTTTTTTTTACTCAACTTTTGGTATGTACTTCATAAAAAAACAGTCCTAGGGCCAAAAAAATGCACCCAGTGGTTTATTTACTCTAAGTAGTATATTTATTTATCTTTGATAGAAACACTTCGTTTTCAAATCCTCGCGCTTGTGACGTCACAAGCGCCAGGAAAATCCCCCCACACCTTGAGTCCAGCCCCTCACCTAGCAACCCCTGGTTAGGCTCAACCCACTTCAGTATAAAACATGGGCGTAGCCAGAATTTTATGAGGGGCAGTTCGTTTAAAGGAGAAGTTGACCAAGCTAAATTCACATGCCTGAATAGGTCAGTGGAAACAGCGTTGGGTTTCCGTCCCAAACCTTATGGGTTCAATTCCCACATGGTACAACGTTTTTTTATTTTTTTTATTCATTCCAGATTAAAAAAAACAACAAGAAATAAAACAATACATGAAATGAAAGGAAGCAGAAGAAGAAAATAATCTTATCTGCCCCTTCTCAAACTATTTTTTTTTCAAACACTCGATTCAAACAACTAATTTTACGTTTGTCTTTTATTGGATTAAAAAAAAGGAGTTAATATGCCTGTTAACACATTCTACTTTTTTTATCCAATAAAAGAGTGTTTGAAAAAAAAATTAGTTTGAGAAGGGGGAGATAAGATTATTTTCTTCTTCTGCTTCCTTTCATTTCATGCATTGTTTTATTTCTTGTTGTTTTGTAAATAGTTTTCTTGTGTTTTTTTTAATCTGTAATGAATTAAAAAAAACGTTGTACCATGTGGGAATTGAACCCATAAGGTTTGGGACGGAAAACCAACGCAGTTTCCACTTACCGGTACCTATTGAGGCATGTTACTTGTTACTACATGTTACTAACATGCTGCAACAACCTTCATCTCTTTAAAATGTAACAAGATAAACACCAAAAAATATATTTATTTATTTATTTTTATTCAAACTCATTGAATTCTTCATCCTCTGCGTCGCTGAAGAGTTCTGTCAACTCCTGAGCAGGTAACAGGTGCAGCGCTCAGAGCAGCTGCGTCCTCCTCCTCCGCGTCAGCTCCATCAAACATCCTGCCTTCCTGAACCCAGACAGATGGATTCTTTACTGACTGAGGTCCAAGCTTTATCCTTCCATCCATCCGTCTATCCATCCATCCGAGGACCTGCTGCACGTCACGTGCATCTGTCCTGTAGCTGTTGCTCTCTCTCCATCATGGTGCAGAGCTGCTTTAAAGCTTGGGTTAGGGTGAGCAGGAAAGGTTAACACTAACCCTTTTAAAAAAATAGCTAATTTTAAAACAACAACAGTTTAGAGATACTGGCTGTTACAGAGGGCGGAGTTAATGTAAACAGATCTTTGAAGGGCGTGGCCATGAGAGCTCATTATAATAATAATAATGAATTCAATTTATAACGCACTTTTCATTACTGAAAATCTCAAAGTGCTACACACATTGAATGCTACACATTCATAAACCGGTAGCAGCAGACTACCATGCAAGGTGCTTTTCCAGACCTACCGGGAGCAACTCAGGGTTAAGTGTCTTGCCCAAGGACACAACGACACATGGCGTAGGGAACCGGGACTCGAACCGCCAACTTTCGGATCGGGGGACGACTGCCATTACCACTACGCCACGGCCGCCCCTTAATTATCATAAACAAGTCGTTCAAAACGAAAGTTAAAAATGGCAGAATAAAAAAGGGTATAATTGATTATCTAAGAATTATTTTGTGTATTAAATTGAATGAACATTGTCTGGATAGCCCACAGACATACCATAAAATTTTAAAAAACCTATCTGTGGTCCCCTTTAAAGGGTAAGAAATATATTTAGTTCTCAATTTTTTAACGTTTGATTTGGAGAACAGCTGGTTAATGGAATTACTATTTGTTGGCTTTGGAAAAAGGATTGTGTTAAGTTGAGTATGCATGAATACGTTTGAACTGTTCTTGTCCAAAAAATTAAGACCATTATTATAAAGTGCGGGTGGGTTAAAAGTTACCAAGTTCGAATTCGAGTTTTGGGCTAATCTCTTGACGGCTTCTGGGATAGCTTTAATAACTTTATTAAACTGGGACTGTGAACAGTTTAAACTATATTTTAAGCAAAAGTCTTTGTGAGAGAACCACTGACCCTGGTCATTGAGTAAATGGGCTATGGACCAGATATTTTTATCCATCCAATGTTGTAAGAAAAGAGACTTTCTATTACATGTGATATATCTGTTATTCCATATTGGAGTTTGATGTGGGGTGAAGTTATGTGAGAACAATAGTTTCCAGTACAGTAAAACTTGTTTGTGGAAATATGACAGTTTGGTTGGTAACTTTTCAACTTGAAAATCACATTTAAGAACAAATTCTATTCCTCCCATTTTAAAAAAAAATCCCTCTGGGGAGACAATACCAAATACAATTTTGAAGGATTTCAAGGATTTTAGCCACTTTACTTTTATCATTGCATTCAACCATTCAAAATCTATCGCTTTTAGACCTCCATCTTCATAATCTTGGTCAATTTTTGACTTTTTTATATAGTGTACCCTATTTTTCCAAATAAAATTGAAGTTCAATTGGTTGAGAGTTTTGATAAATTTATTAGATATGGAAATTGAGTATGCAGGATATATGCAACGAGCTAAGGATTCCATTTTGGTTAAATAAGTTCTGCCAAAGACTGTGAGGTCTCTTTGTAACCACATACAGTACAGTATTGAGTTTGGATTTTCTGTTATTTTTCCTTGCAGGTTTAGTGTTTCACAGTTGGTTACGTCCCTGGTTATATGAACTCCCAGATATTTTACAGAGGTTGTAATGGGGATATTATATGCATTTGTGAGGCTACACTCGTGTATGGGCATTAATTCGCATTTATTATGGTTGAGTTTTAGTCCCGAGGCTTTAGTAAATGAGTCAAGTAGTTCAAGAATTTTGGGGAGCTGTTTCAAGCTTTCAAGAAAGATGGTAGTGTCATCGGCAAGTTGACTTATAATAATCTGCTCATCAAAAACATTTAGTTTGGGAGTATCTGAATTTTTTTAAATGGATTGCAAGAGTTTCTGCAGCTAATATAAATAAGAAAGGGGAGATATTACAGCCCTGTTTAACTCCTCTGTTGATACTAAATATTGGGGATGATTCACTAGGGAGCGCTACAGAGCTGGTTGTGTCTTTATAGAAAGATTTAATTATGTTACAGAATTTGGGACCAAATCCAAATACTGTAATTCTAAAACTTTGAACAAAAATTGATGTTCTAGTTTATCAAAAGCTTTATAAAAGTCAAGGAATAAGATGAAACCATCACTTTCAATCAAATGTTGATAGTCTAAGAGGTCTTGTACTAGTCCTATATTATTATGTATCAACCTGTTTTTCATAAATCCAGTTTGTGTATCACTAATTATCTGATCTAAGTCTTCTTTTAATCTATTAGTGAAAATATATGTCAGTAGTTTGTAGTCATAATTTAACAGTGAAATCGGACGAAAGTTATCCAGTAGTTTATTATCTTTGCCTGGTTTTGGTAAAAGTGTGATGATGCCTATGAGAAGTTATTTGTGACCTCTTTGAAGACCTCAAAAAGAACGTTTCTGAGTGTGGTCCAGAAATGTTTGTAAAAGTTAGCTGTGAGGCTGTCTGGGCCTGGCGATTTGTCTAATTTTAAACATGTAACAGCTTTGTCTAATTCCTCTCTGCTGAAATCTTTTTCACATTCTTCTTTGAAGCTATTGTCAATTTGGGGGATGGAGTCTTTAATATTGTTTAAGAAAGTGTCAGAGTCTGTTTTGGAAAAGGATGAGCTATATAGGTTTTTGTAAATAAACTAATTTCATTTGCAATTAATTTAGTGTCTGAGCAGTCTGAACCATTAATTGTAAGAGTTTGGATGGAGTTTCTTTCCTGTTGTCTTTTTTCAAGTCTGCAAAAATAAGGTGAGTTTTTTTCCCCTTCTTCCACCCACTTGGCTCTTGATCTGATGAACGCTCCTCTGGCCTTTCTTTCATATATTTTATCAAGTTTGAGATGTAATGAAGAAAGTTTACCTTTTTCACCCTCTGTTAGATATTGTTTGTCGCTAATCATGTATGTTTCTTTAATGATGTTTTCTTCTTCTAATTTGTTATCCTTCTTAATCTGTTTGCTAAAGGAAATTGAATATTGGCGTATTTTGTATTTCATAAATTCCCATTTTTGGACATATGACTGTAGGGAATCATCTTGTAGAATTTCTTGAATTATGTCTTTGATTTTATTATTATATTCAACCTGTTTTAGGAGGAGTGCATTAAATTTCCAGTATCCTTTTATGTTTTTAGAGTTTGTTACTGGTGAGACTGAAATCTCAATACAGCAGTGATCAGTGAGCGGAGCAGGGGAAATTTCACACATGGATATTTGATTAATCATTGTGTCTGCTATTAGCCAATAATCTACTCTGGATTTACTTGACTGAGGCATCTGGTTTAAACAAGGTAAACTGTTGGTGGTTTTTATTTTGTTCTCTCCATGGGTCATGGATGCATAAAGTGTTACAGAAATCGGTTAATAATGAGTTAGGGTGCTGATCAGTGAACTTGCTGGGAAATCTGTCCATATATTCATCTAAAACCATGTTCCAGTCACCTCCAATTATTACATTTTCTGTACAGTATCTTTATTTTTAGTTCAAGTATCGTTTCTTTGATGTTCAGGATAAGATCTTTGTTTTGTGTTACAGTACCCATAACTGTTCCCCAAAATGAGTGAGGAGTTATCTAATTCTAAAACACATATGAGCCAGTGGCCATCATTATGTGCTTTTGTGGTTATTATTTTCCCAGGGCAGTTGTTGAATAAAATTGCAACTCCTCTGCTCTAGTTTAACCGTGTGAGAATATTATTTTGTCTCCCCATTGGGTTGACCAGAATTTTTTATCCGAATCCTGACGCCAAAAATACACTACACGCGTTGCAGCTCCGCCCCGCTCCGGTCCGACCTCCGCAGCAAATACGCACCCATTATAATCAATGAGAGAATTTACACTGGCTCCGCATGGCGGCGGCGAGCTGCGGAGAGCGGACGGCAGTCCGTCAAAATTAGAAATACACATTGTGGACTTTTGTTTTTACAATATAAAAAAGTAGCTTTTCTTTTAAGGTTATCTCTTAGACCCCTAGCATTGAGTGATAAAAGTTTAATGTTATGAGACCGGGACATAAACTTGAATTAGATTTAGAAAGAAAACAAAAAATGAGATACAGTTAAACAAATATTAACAAGAACTGACTATCTTAAGTGTTTTAAGTCAGAGAAATAAAGGTAATAAAATAACTTCAAGGCGAGTCCCAATTAAAACAAACTTGGGTATTGACCTTATACTGAACATTTGATGCGAACAAGTGTATAACTAATACAGAGTTGCAATGAACAATTAAAACAGTAAATCTGCAAAGGGTATTTTCCCCCTGATAGAAATAGCTAATTTATTACTGTACGACCATCAATCACAGCAATGTGGCCTTTGTAAAATGCCACCTTACCCAGCGCTCTAGCTTGTTAGATTTTTGGCCACAGTTGTTCTCTTTTCTGTCGATCTTCTTTTGTGAAGTCTTGAGCAAACCTCAGATTTTGATTCTTGCAAACTAGAGAATCTTTCGTCGCTTTCCAAACTGCATCCCTGTGACGTCTCCTAAGAAACTGTACGATGATTTGACGGCTTCTTCCGTTTTCTTTTCTCCCGATGCGATGGATCGAGTCGACCACGTCTTCCATAACTGGCTCCCATTCTGGAAAGATCTGAAGTAGAAGCTCGTTGACTTCTGCTCATAGGTTTTCTCCTTCTTTTTCCTTGAGGCCAGAGATTCTTAAATTCCAACGAAGACTGCATGACTCCATGACTCAAGCTATGAACTTAAAAACTCCACAAATTATTTAAAAGAGTTGAATCATCTCACAAAAAGGCTGTTCACCGGCTTCCAACAGTCTCAGCCCAGTGAGACACTGACCCAATGAATTTATTGGAATGTGCATACTGTATATATTTTCTGCTGCTGGTTTGTTAAACTGTCTTTACTAACACAAAAACAATCACAGCACTTATAAAAATAAAACACTTTAACTGGTATTTTCTAAATGTTTATTTTTTTATTCCCTAGAGCAAAACAGGGTTGTAGTGTACGTATATTCCTGCTTCCTATTTCCAGACACGTTTAATTATAATGTGTTCTGCTGTATTGCTTTACAGGCCCGGACTCTCCACATTTGTACTGGCGTCCGCAACGAGCCAGGAAATTGAAAAAAAGAGACAGAATCAGCTGCAAAGCTGGCGGAGGATGAGCTGCCAACCATAATTACCCCAAGTGCTATTCAAATGGCTTCACTTCTCAGAATAGACATTTAAGAATACCCATGCTCTCTAATGTGCTCTTGCAGCTTCATCAGCTTCGTTCCTTTCCACTGGTCAAATTCAGACTCTTTTCTGCAACGCACACAATAGCTGCCTAATAGCCAGCTACTTAAAAATACTACATCAATACCCACAAAATGCTGCAAAGTTCCATAGCTCATAGACTACTCGGTGAAAATTTCAAAGTGGTGCTGTAGTAAATATATGTTGTAGTCATCGTATCACTCCAATTTGTTCTTATCCAAATTAG